>NW_020870530.1:346596-352112 GCF_003789085.1 Penaeus vannamei | reverse complement strand
CAGCAGAACTAGATTTCATTATTATCATTTAAGAAAGTCTGCAAAAGATTTATACTCCAAACTAATCTCTCGATCATGGTTTCCATTCTTTACTCCATTCCGTCAGGAGAATTTACTTGAGCGAACCAAATGTAGGAATCTAAGGACCGATCTACTATACGAAAGTGATTGTCTTACAATTAAACTTCAAATAAACAATCATTTGTGCATTGATGGGTTTATCGTCTTATATCACTATATATATAATAATAGTATTAATAATATAATTAATTATTATATATATCTATGATATATATTTAATAAATTATATATATTAATAAAAAATATTTATATATATAAATATAATATATATATATATATATACTTATAATAAATATATATATTAATAATATAATAAATGTTTATAATAAATGTTTTTAATTTATTTATACTTATTTTTAATTATATATTATTAATTATTAGTTATCATATATATTAATATTTAACTATATATTATTTATTTAATTATCTTTTATTATTATTATTTATATATTATTTTTTAAATATATCATTTATATATATAATTATATTATTTTATTAGTTATATTATAACCTAATATAAAAATATTAAAATAGGGATTTATATATACATAGATAATCAATAAATATATACTTATACTAATATTTATGGTATTATATATGTATAATAATATTTATATAATCAATATCTTAATATCCTATTATATGATTTAAATAATTATATTATGATCATTCAATACAATATCATTAATTATTATCTCACAATTAATAATCAACGTTCTTAATAAAATAAGATAATCATATACTAATGTATTTCCCTCATACACCACCATTTTATGTTACGTCAACTACTGCACACCCCTCTCCTATGGTGGATTAACAATCCTTGTCAAACAAACAATAATCAAATCCTTTAAGTTACCGTATTATCTTATTTAACTTCCTACCCTACAAACTATTTTCATATAAAAATATATAATTCAATATAATCATTCTAATAAATTATTATTCTATTTCCTTTCATAAATATATATATAATTAATATCTATATTATAAAAATCTAAAAAAAGCCATATGCTTCCTTCCTTCCCCTACCCCCACCCCCACCAACCTCAGCCCCAACCACCTACTATTCTTTTATTTTTATTTTAATATTTTATACCCTAACTCATATCCACCTACCCACACTCAATAATGACTCTCCATCTATATCATTTAATCTTCATACACAAACTTATATTCTCATCCATTTTATTACTTTTTTTTCAAAAATACATTAAATATTTGTATACTAAACAAAAATTTATTATGGCTACTGTTAAAATTTTTTTTATTTTGTATTTTTATATATAATGATATTATTATAAACGGATCATAAGTAAATAACAATGATATCAAAGTAACTAGATAATAACAAATTATGATTATATTTTAAATTTAGTTATTCAAATATTAATTATAGCTGTGATACGTTAAAGGATACAAAAACGTGAATGGGAAGGATAGTGATATACAAATTTAAAATACTTATACGGATTATGAACAAAAATAGAACAAATTTAAACAATAATATTATACCATGTAACTGTACATTCATTTTCATATATAATTTTTTTATGTCAATAGAAAACAAATTTATAGCTGCTCTTTGAAATATATATTATGGTATCCAAGTGTTCCGATTAGTTTGTTATTGTGGAGTAAAATAAAAGACCTATGAAATCATTAGTCGTTAGGAATATATTAATTAGATACTTACTATGTGTCTTTTGAAAAAATATTATGATTTGTTCTTATCAATGTTTCCATACGAGAATTATTAAATATAGATTTTCTTGTATTATCTAAGGCCTTACTTCTGTGAAAAATGGATTTACGTTTATAATCTCAGAACCCAATATAAAATAATATTTGTATTTGTTTACTTTGATTTCCTATGTTATATTAGATTTATTATATGGATATTATATATTATACCTACTTGTGTAAGTGAAAATAATTCCTATCTTATAAATTCCTAATATGCTCTATTTCGTTGTATGAAAATAATAGGATTTTTTATTATTTTCCATTCCTTCTATGGTATGAAATATAAAGATAGAAATCTTTTCCGTGTTTATTTATAGATTAATTATTAGTAATTATATTTTATTTTATTGTTCAATAGGTGAAAGAAGGTATTATTTGTATTTTTAGTTGTATTTCCTAGGAAAACATTTATATATCGTATCCATTTGTGACCTCTTGGATGAAAATTTTTAAATATAAAAGTATCTACAGTAAATGTATTTTTGTAATTCCACGTCTAATAGTAAACAAATAATTGTTTTACATTCATTATTTACCATATTATGTTTGAAAATAAATTGTTATAGTATATTTGTATCCCATAGCTCATTATATATATTTGCTAAAGTTAATTTTATATCACTCTTTACACATTGTTATATCTTAAGTACACAGATAACTATAGTGTCTCTTGAGCAAAGAAAAAAAGATAAATATATATACTAATAAAATATAAATAATAAATAAACATCTTAAAGAAAATATAATATGTAATCTATATTTCCTATAGAAAAATGAAGTTATATTCTATTAACTTCTAAAGATATAAGATTCTATTGCTATATCTACCAAATTAACCGTATATTATCAAATATCCGTAACTCCAAAATGCAATATTTTCACGTTCATACTCAGTGTCTTGCTGATAATAAAACATGCGGTATTTAGTAAGTGTTATTACGGTTATGACGTCCCAAAGTGAATACCAAGAGATTACCGAGCCTGCATATACATACGTCTAGGATATTGCGATTACTATAGGTTAAATACAGTAAGTTCTTGGCTTCTAGGCTTACTGGAATATTATATTAGATTAGTAGTGTGTTGTGTCATAAGGCGTAAGATTTTAAATTTCGTTATTTGAGTTTATTTAAGAAGTGGAAAATGAATCGTATAAGTATGAGTTTGTTTTGTGGGTTGTTTAGGAGTTGTTTTGAGTGTGATGGATATTTATAGGGGAGGTTATTGGGGTGTTGTGTGTTTAGATGTTGATGGTGAGGGGTGGAAGTTGTGGGGTGAGGTGTGTTTGTGTGGTATGTTATTTGTGTGTATTATTGTTTGTGGTTAATGGAGTGTGAGTTGAGTATGTGTTTTAGATAATATTATTGTATAAGTATTAAATATTTAATATATTTATTAGGTTTATTTGTATTTTAATTATTATTTGTATATTAATATATTCTATATATATTATTTTATATATTTTATATATACTATAGCACATAATTATAAAATGGAACAAGTAACAGAGAGAAAAAGAGAAGGTGAATATACAGAGAACGAAGTGTAGAAGAAGAGAAACGGTAAAAGGCGGAAGATGAGGGGAACGGGAGGCTGAGAAGAAGAGAGATAAAGGCTAGGGATAGAGAGAGAGAGAGAGAGAGAAGTAGAGAAAGAGAGCAGAGATGAAGAGGAGAGAGAGAGAGATGAAGAGATGAAGAAGAGAGAGTGAGGTGAGATAGATCTAAATATAGTAGTAGGGAGGTGAGAGTAAGGGAGTAAGAGACGATAGAGAGAGATGAGACATTAATATATTTATATAAGAGATACACAGTAGAACAGAGACTATAGAGTGACACGAAGACCAAGAATCATGAACGAGAAGACAGAGACAAGAGACAGTGAGAGACTGAGTCATGAGAGAAGAGCAATGAGAGAAGAGCGATAATAGAGAGAGAGACGGAGAATAGAGAAAATAAGCAAGTATACATACGAGAAGATGAAGAGAGGTAACAAGATCTCCCTCACATATAATACCAAATTACAATACCATTTAATCATACTAACCAACATATTTGTGCTTATATAGTGAGGAATCCATTTTCTCCACTGATACACTGGACAAGGTTCAACCCTAGTTATAAGCATCCGCACACTCGATAGAAATTGGGGTGATGATGAGCGTCAAATATTAAATAGTATATATAGCGTACATAGTGAGTGAGGCTACACTTAGCGACCGTAAACTTACCTAACATCAACCTCAAACCACCTTAGTATATATATTTTGTATGACTAATATATATATATAATATATATAATACATATGATAATATATATATACTATATATATATATATATACACATCTTCATCTATCCTTCACTTATAACCTAATATCTATATACATATATACCTATATTCATCATATCACACATATATAGTATTATATATTAACAACACTCACTATATTTGCTATACCACATATATATATCTTATATACTATCATATCATATCCATACTAACCCATACCACCACATATATTATATATAATATAATATTATTATATTATATTATATATACATATATATTATGATATATATATCATATATAATTATATATAGTATATATATAATATACCCTACACACATATATCACCCTATTCATCATACAACCATATATACTCTATAATTATGCATATCATAATATATAAACTAAATACTCTAAGCTATATAATTTATATATATATACCTAGCTAAATACCATCATGAATATTATATTATAATTATATGTACCTACATATATACTCCACCTATATACTGTATGATATATCTGTATTATTTATATATCTACATATATATACATGATATATACAAACTATATTTCTATTTGTGTAATATATAGATATAAGGGATATATTTAGATATATATATAGTTATATAGTAATAGTGTATATGTAGTTATTGCGGTGTGTGTAGTAGATAGGTGTTATGTACAATGAGCATTTTAGTTTATAGTCAATATATATATGTTGTATTGTGATTTATATAGATATATTATATAATCACTATATACTATCGGTATAGCTTAATATACTCATATTAACATAGCTACGCGTGGCGGCGACCGTAGACGGAGTACGGCGGCGGATATGCGAGCGCGCACAGCCCGGCGCGCGCGGTATGTCAGATTATATATATACAGCGCGGAGCCGCGTGAGCATGAACGACGCGCTGCTCAAGCGGCAGTACGCATATGAATAGCAATACGACGTAGGCGCGTCACCTCTTTCAGAACCTCATACATAGGAGACGGCTGACGCGTCTGATGCAGCAGCCAGTAGCTAAGCGCTATATACCTCAGCCTATGTATTCTCATATTTAAAATACTATAATATAATATCACTATACCACCCTTATATAGCCAGAATAATATTTATATATATAATATATATACTTACTCTTAAATCACGTACACCACCTACCTTCTAGACGCGTCCACACTGGTAAGTGAGCTAAGCGCTTTATACATAACTATATAGTATACCTACCCCCTTAGTGCGGGTGGGCACACTAGTAGCCTGCGCCTAATTACCACACACGCGACGTGACCCATACTTATATACACAGACTAGTATTTTCTACTATATGACCTATGGTACGCTCATTTAATACCGCTCGGGCCCCAGGGTGATAGTACCACACTAGTACGC
>NW_020870530.1:289096-294096 GCF_003789085.1 Penaeus vannamei | reverse complement strand
CTTCGATGTCGTCGGATGGTGTTGTAGGTGTATGGGCAGTGATGACATCAATGGTGATAAGGACGAGAAGGAAAGTGACGTGACTTGAGCGGGCGCATGATGAAGTCAATGGCAGTGACAATGAAAAATGACTGCGGAGTGAACAAATCGAGCAGCATAGTGATCATGGTAATAATCAATTCCCCAAAAAATAATGAAGCGTGAAACTAAAGAATGATGAATCAACTAAAGTTGGTAAAGTGCATTAAATAACACCTAAGATAACACGTACAAAACCATTAAAACTGCACTGCACATTAACTGCTGCTAATACAATACCTACTAGTGTTACATGTGATGATAATAATGAATAATAAAGTATGATGGTGATATGATGCATTGATGCCATGAAAAGATGATAGAGATGAAGATAATGATAATGCATAACAAAGAACAATAATGATGATGATAAGACAATGATAAAAAGGAATATCCCAACAAAGCATAATAACAATAATTATTATAACAAATGATAATTATGAATAAAAAAATAATGATTATAAAACAAAAATAATGCAAACGGTGAATTAGTAAAAATCAATAATTTATAGGATATGTAATAACCAATGATAACAACAGATACATGATGATAAGAGTGACACTGACAATGAGTCATTCAATTAGCAGCAACTATTATTACTATTATCATTACTCTATTATTATTGTCATATTTTTATCTGTTATCTATTATTCCTTGTTATTGTTATCATTGGTAATCATTATTACTATTATCATTTTAATGCTAATATGTTATTATTGATGTTAATCATTACTATATTGCTATCATCACCCTTTGTTATTATCATATAATCATATATGTCTAATTATCTGCTTATTATTATCATTTTCATTATTATCTATTATTATGTATTACAACCATTATCTATTAATATTACCCAACATTATTATTATATCATAATTATTATCATCAAATATCACTACCCCATATCTAACATTATTGGATATGTAATCTGAATATTTTATATTCACGCTTATTAAGCATGATTATCATTATCTATTATTTATGTATCATAACCATTATCATATTTTCTATCGTTATAGGGCATCATTATCATCTTTATCAACGCATCACATCGACATCATTAATCATAATCATTAATCATTTATCATACCAATTATTTCATTCATTACACGATCATTATCTAGGCTATTATTAATCATCACCAATTGCCACATGATCATGGACAAAAAATTAAATTTATCACGTAATTATACATATTATCGACTCATTATTTATTTCCAAATATTATTAATCTTATTTTCTTATCTAATCTACGATTACTCAACTTATAAATTATATAATCACTATATATATTCATATAATTATTATATCATTATTATTATATTTATTATTATTATTATTATATTTATTATTATATACTTATATTATTATTATTATCTATTATTTATTATATTATTATCATCATCATAATTATTATTTATCATTGTTGTTAACGATTATTATTACATTACCTTATTATAGTAGTAGTAAAGTAGTTCATTAATTATATCCATCTTTATCAACTCCATATATGCCAATCCATCAATATTCACTAATACATACTCTACGATTAAATCATTCGCCTGCCATTACATACTGCTAACAATATCACATATAATTAACTTATTATCATCATCACTATCTTACTTATCATATATCAATTATCATCAATCACGCAATCTATCATACTCATTATCATGTAATCGATTGATCATTAAACTACTCATTATCAATTCATCATCTAGTATAGTTCATCTACTTCAATTAATTATCGACAGCTCATTATTATAAAATCAATCAATCTCATTACATATCATCTCACTTATTATCTATCGATCACTAATTACCGATATCAATCATTATCATTGCCTAATACACATCTATCTAGGCTATATACAATTAACCCATCATATGTTCTCTTCGGATTGTCATGATCATTGTCTCTATACTCTAACAGTCCCATATACGGAACATTAATTAATAGGCAGACGCAAACGAAACAATTACCTAATAACTACAATATCAACTAAGCTAGTATAAGTAGTGACACTAAACATTCATTCATACTCTAATAATGACAATGGAGTCGATAACATAACTGGTGAATCAATGCGATAAGAATACATGAACTACGTAAACATAGTGACTACAGCGCTAACACGAACACCATTATTAAAAGATCGCATGATAAAATAATAAACGATGCAGCAGCCTATAGCATAATCATCAATAGATGATGCATGATAATAATGATGCTGATGAATAAATAACTAATTGATACATAAAAAACTAATAGCAATACCATAATAAATAATCAATTAATAATAATAACTAATGCATAATAAATACATCAAAATACCGTAATAACCACACAAAGCAAACAACAAGCAACACCCAGCAACAAACACAATAATAATACAATAGATAATAATAAATTAAACTAATAATCAATAACTAATAATAATAATGATAAAATTCAATAATAAATAACTAATAATAATAAATAATAATCACGAGATAATCATAATCACATGAGAATAAATGACAACAACCACACCGGCACTACTTAAGCCAGAGCTCATCTACCAAACAAACACAACTAATAATCAATATACGCATACCGAGCTATCTCATAAAATTCTCGAAAAAATCAACTCACCATAACTCGCACAGAATGTCAGTAGTATCACTCCGTCACGATACACTCAAGCTAAAACAAAAATGCATCTATCCACAAAATTAATGCATTAAAATAGTGATAATACACACTAACAACTCATCCACATAATCGATCGCTTCTACCATAATATACAACCACCAAGGCATAATATAATTACATAAATACATAATAATACACATACTAATGAATAACTTGCACCACATAATAATACATAATAGAAACATGGTAAGTAATAAGATAACGACCAATAATACGTAGAAAGCTCATACAATCGACCACACCTGCAGTTCTTAATCACCGTATTCATGATAACGCTCGCCCATTGCCGCTTTTTTACGCTCCATCTAACTTGTATCCTACCACTCAAGGCTAGTATCTCATGAATGTGGTTTGATCTAATAAACATTGCTTTTACTGATTTTTATCATTTGCAATATAGTTGTTCGAGTCCTGATTATGTTCGTGTGGTTTTCTCTATCATTATAATCATTATTATAATTATCATTGTTATTATTATTATCATTATTATAATAATAATAATAATAATAATAATGATAATAATAACAATGACAATGATAATAACAATAATAATAATAATAATAATCATAATTATTATTATTATTATTATCATAATTGACATCATCATCGTGACTTTTGTCATCCTTATCATTTTATCATTATTATGATCGTTGTTATTATCTTTAACATTATTGCTATTATCAATAGTGTTATTGCTATCATTATTTTATCATTATTATAATTATTATTTTAATGGTTATTATCATTATGGTCATTATTTTTATTCTTTATCGTCATTACTACTATTATTTTCATTATCATTCTTCATTCATTATCAACCTCATCACTATTTTCATCTTTATTATCATTATTATTATCAGTAGTAGTAGTGGTGGTGGTGGTATTGGTAGTAGTAGTAGTTGTAGCAGTAGCAGAGGTAGTAGTATATAAGTAGTATTAACAGCGGTAGTAATATTATTTCCATTATAAGTAGTAGTAGTAGTAATATAAGTAGTAGTAACAGTATGAGTATTAGTAGTAGTAGTAGCAGTAGTAATAATTATCTGATCATTATTGTTAATTTTATAATTTTCATTATTTTCATCATGATTGGTGTTATTATTTTCATTATTATTACCATAGTTATTATTGCCTTCATGATCATTATTGCTATTTTTATTATTATTATTATTATTAATATCATTATTATCCTCACGTCATCCTAATTATTGTCATCATAATTATTATTGTTGTCATTATTATTATTATTATTATATTTATCTTTAAAATTATCGTTATTATTACTAATACCACCATTCCTTTTATCATTATTATTAATCATCATTGTTATTATTATCATTATCATTGTTATAGCTAATATTATTGTTTTATTTTATATAGGTTACTACTACTCAAATAATTATAATATTTCATCATTACTATCATTATCATCACCATCATCATATCCATATCACCATCATTCTCATCACACCATCATCATCAACATCGATATCATAATCATTGTTATTATGGTTATGATAATTAATGCCACCAACATTATTATCAAAATGACGGAATCCTTGAAGTTGGCAATAACCGTAATAGTAAACTCGCCCATGTGCAAGTGGAAGGCCAGGTTAGAACAACTGGCCAGACACATTCCAGCCACAGCAGCTGCAGTGCAAATACTTCATGGCTAACCACTTTAACTCCAAGCTTGGCAGTTAAGTGAACTACACTGCCCTGCCTTGAAATTCCAAATACACTGTACTACACGCCGTCATTCTTGGTATGCAGCTTACTGAATGCGAATTCGCGTTTCGTTGTGTTGGTTCATGACCAATTTTCTTATGAAATAGAATGGGCGGCTAAAATAATAAATCTACTTATTATGTATTATTGTTTCATACAAGTATGTTTATCAGGAAGAGAAAACGAATGGCGTCATGTTAATCGAACATTCATCGTCAGTCATCTCCTTTTTCAGTCTCTTTGAACATGACTATGATTTTTAGATATCATTTTTAAGTCTGAACACTGCGATTGATCAGTTTAATACCTATCTGATGTCATATAATCATGAGTCAACAAATTTTATTTTTTCGTAGGAACAAAAAAGCAACTGAGCTCAAGGATTGTGTTCAGCTGATGCATTCAGTTACCCTTAGCATGTACAAAATAGACGTATTTTTTGGATGATATTACAGAGCTTATCAAATCATTTGATACTGCAACTGCTTG
>NW_020870530.1:251596-254096 GCF_003789085.1 Penaeus vannamei | reverse complement strand
CAACATCTTGGGTCTCATGCGATGAGGAAAATTCGTCATGAATTCCATACAATGAAAAAGGACTTCCATTCTTCTTCGAAATCACTTATATGTTCATCCCAAGTAACTGGTTTATTTTCGACTATTAAACGAGATTTTAGTCTCATAAGGATCTTTGTCTTCAAATTGTAAGGTAGAATTAATTCTAAAGAATCATCTATGCATGCAGTTCTTCTGGTCAATACATCCGGGAAAGATGAATTAATTCCTCTTTCAAAAGTTTTGGTTCAATATGATTTTTTAAAACTTTCTTTGAAAAAATAAGCTTGGCTTTAAAGAATTGATCATTTACAGTTGACCATAACATAGGGCTCCTTCATACATTTTGGTAACAGCATTACCATGATCATCACTTGTCATCCAATGCTTTATTTTAAATCCACCTTCAGATAAAACATTCTCAATATTCAATGCCAGTCTATTTGCTGATTAAATATGTGTTCTGCATAATATCTTTCATTAAAGATGAATGTATTTCCTTATACATTTCAGTTGTACAGTGTAAAGCTTTTTTAGCTATAGAACCACTAAGCCTATCATCAAAGGTTACTCTTGCTAAAACATACTGCTCTAGATCTCTGTTCAAGCCTCTCCATAAAAAATCATAATGTTCCAATTGAGGTTCAAGTGTATCCGAATGGTACATTTCTGATATATTCCCTTAAAGGCCAACATAACACTATTAGATTCCAGTAAAATCATAATCAAACTATCCAAGGTGTTAGGTCCCTTTGCCCAGGACCCATTTAGTCTACATTCCATGAAGAATTAAAAACTATTCTTACTGGTGTTGACACAGAATCTGGCTTAGGTACTGTACTACGAGCAATGTAGTGTAATAGTTCCTTTACATGCCTTAATTTTCACTTAATCTAAATTATGTGCCAAACCTTGCATGTGCATTTCCTGTTGATAAGCATTTGCATGTTTTGGATCTAATAACGTTTTTCAGTTGACTTCAAACGGCCAAACGTCACTCCAAAATTATTGGCTGAAATTTTTGGATCCTTTTAATCAAGGGTTAGAGGCAATCCATTATTTATTTTCTTCATCTTACTGTAACCCCTCTCGATCAATGCAGATTCACGCTCTTCCTTCGATGTCTGTTCTTCTGAGATAGGACATTTCCTACATAGACACCATATACATTGTGGGTCACAAGCTATGCATTTTCGACCACAAAAATTCCTTGTCTTTCCTCCAACTGATCTCTCTTAAATGTCACCAAAGAGTTGACACTAATTAGTATTGTTCCCACGTCAGTATTCTTTATGTTAGCATAGAACCTCTGATACTAAATTGAGATAAATTTGACAAATCAGTCTAAAGGTCGGGTCACACTAGTCTTCTCTGTCCTAGGTCTAGCTAGCTGCAGCTTTTGATAGACCAGCTGACCTGTCTTCGGCGAGGCTGTCTAGGGATCCCAAGACAGAAGAAACTAGTGTGACCCTTGTGTTAGAGACTGGACCTGTAATCTCATCCATACCAGTGGCATTAATATCAAGAATCTTTCCTAATTTGCCCAATAACTGAATGTTATATAATTTCCTGCTGAATGATTCAGCATTTTTATCATCATTATTGATATTATTATTATTATCTTTCTATTATTGTTATTATCATTATTATAATTGTTTTTTATTATTATCAGTTATCATCATAGTCATTATAATTACCACCATCATTTCCAATAACATCTGCATTATCGCAAATATTATTATAATTATTATTATCATTTTTATGGTTACCTCCACCAAGGAAGTTAAGGTTTTGTCAGCATTGCTTTGTTAGTTTGTTGGTTGGTTATCAGATTTACTCAAAAAGCTATGGGTACTTGACAAAGAGGTGACTTTAATGTAATTCTTCGTGTTAATATTTTTATTGTATCAGTGCAAGAGTGTTGCATATTTTAACAACTTTCATGCCGCAACTACCATACAGTGAAAAGCCATCCTCTAAGTCACACTGAAACAGAATAACAAAATTTTATCGAATAAAAAATCTATATATTTTTTTTATTTTACTCCCCCCCCCCCCCCCCCAGCGACCATATTAGTTTTGGCGATGCGCGATTTTGAGCTAGACACCTGGTAAACCACTCAAAATGTTCAGAAACATCACATTTGACACGGTAGGAGTTATGGAAGTTCATCTTAACCTTGACTCTTCGGGTTAGGGGCTACAAATATGTATTTTTGGTGGATTATTATTTATTTATTTATTATGTTTTATTGGTGAACATTCAAATATATTAACATCTGCTTACTTTCTAGGATGGCTGAACACCCTCTTCTTGCGATTAAGGTGTACGAGTGCCTCGGCTAGTCCCATGAACTGCCCACCAAACTACTTCCTACCAATGGAGATGGTCTGAGGGCTGTTCACTCTCCTCGTGAATACGGGTGGCTGTCAAGAAACCCAAACTGAAGACCTCTGGAGAGATAGAAAAACACTTTTTGAT
>NW_020870530.1:244096-249096 GCF_003789085.1 Penaeus vannamei | reverse complement strand
GGTATATCATCATAAGAAATTAGCATGCAAGGAGCGGAGACATCAGACACATTTTCCACAATACAAATAATCTAACAGAACATTTGCCATAAGGAAACAGACACTGAAATTTCATATAATGTCAGAGAAATATATCACACAAATAAGGATTCTTCATAATCTGCAACAAATAGAACATTACCATTAATCTACTAAACACCATATATCGTAAATAATATCAAGTGTATAACATACAGTAAATAAACCAGAAATTTTGTTTGAAACGGAAATGAAAACATTGATCAGATCCCAAATTTTATAATATATCCTATTACCGCTGTTAATAACATACTTCAAGATAAATTCGCTTCAGCCTTTGATCCAATATGCTAGCTGTCCATCACACGTCTCGCCACCAGTGCACTGGCTCTGTGATCTGAGTGGACACGAATAGCCTTGAGGGCACAACATAAACACCAAAATGCACTTTGCATTGCCTGTATGTCATAGATCGTTTCATAATTAAATTTCAATATCCATTATGTATAACATGAGAAGCTAATCTTGAATATACATATCATAAGTAGGCATGTATCACTGAAGAATAAAAAAAACTGTTGAATTTAAATCCCCAACAGCTATTAAAACACGTCACCAAGAAGGAGCGACGCTAATGAACAAATAACACTTGGGAAGCATGCCATAGAAAAAATGCAATTTCTTACTTCTAAAAATATTCCATGTAGTATGATGTTTGTATTCATGATAAAGAACAATAAATATCATGTTTATGAGGCATTGATAATGACATTATCATTATTATCATTATCATTATTGTTATTTTCAATATATCATCATCATTGCCATTATTCCCTTTACCATTATTATCATCATCATTACTGTCAGAAGTCCTTTATTGCTATTGTCATTATCATCATCATTAGTATTATTAGTATTAGCACTATAATCATTATTATTATTATTATCATTATTATCATCAACAACATTATTATCATTATATTTTTTATCATTATCGTCACTAATACCAGTACAATCGTCATTGTTGCCTTTATCATTCTGATTCTTATTATCTTATCATCATCATCATCATCATCATCATCATCATATTATTATTATTATTATTATTATTATTATTATTATTATTATTATTATTATTATTATTATTATTATTATCATTATTATCATTATCATTATTATTATCATCATTATTTTTTTTTGCTATTATTATCATGATGATGATTATTATTATTATCATTGCTATTGTCATCATTATAATAATGATTATTTTCTATATTATCATTGATTTTCTATGATTATTGATGTTATTATTACAATATTCATTATTATCAATAACAGTTTTCTTATACTTTTTTTTATAAATATTGTTGTTGCTGTTGTTACTGTCATTATTATTATTAGTAGTAATAACATTATCGTTATTATTATCATTATTGCTATTATTTTTATTATTATTACTATTATTGTTATTTATCTTCATTATTACTATTATTATTGTTGTTGTTGTTATTATTATTAGCATTGTTAATATAATTATCATTATTACTATTATGTTTATTATTATCATCGCTATCATTATTATTATCATTATTGCCTTTATTGTTATTGTTCTTCGTCCTCTTCTTCTGATTATTATCATCATTGTTAGTATCATTATCATTATTACTAGCACTGTTATTATTACTTTTGATATTATCATTATCATTACCATCTTTATTATCATTCTTATTATCATTGCTATTATTATATCATTATACTTATAACAATAAGAATGATTTTTTATTATTTTTATTATCATTATCATTATCATTACGATTATAGTCATTAGTAGTGTTATCAGTATTATTATTATTATTTCCATTATTGTAAACATTATGATATTCAAATATTGTCCTGGTCATTATCATGACCATTATCAGATTACCGCCTACTCACCTAATTCTGTTAGTTGTTATCCATATTTTAATTATTTCTCAACCAATTAATAGAACTATTCAAAAACAATTTATTAATTTTTATGTTTTAACCTGCGAAATCATAGCCACATTAAATATTGTTTTATATCACTATCGTCACCATTAGGTTCACTTCCACGATTCATCACTCTTTTGTCATCCACTATATTGGTCTCATCAAGATTACATATAAATTCAGATGTGGTATTTAGTTTATAACCTTTTTCATTGTTCTATTACGACTGATATCAGAGCAAATGGTATAATATTAAAGCTTGGAAATTAACGACTACTCTGGTCTCTTTCACTACTTAAGACATTATTCGGTACACCTTTCATTAGTAAATTCGTTCACAAGTGTTTCACATCGCGAACCATGCTTAATAAGTATGATCACAAATCAATGACTGGCGAATGATGGCATTTCACGTATATTACCATCACTATCGATATCTATGCCTTACCTACTCTAGCAATATGACACAGGCGTCATTTTTCTTCCACGCGCCCAGCAAATCCTGCATAACGATCCCTAAAATTATTGTAATTGATGACTCGCTCATCAATGTCACATTCTGAACTAGTTACGATTATGAATACCTACTATATCCACACCCGTAAAACAGTATATATTCTATTCTCTAAGCAAACTAGCCACCAGTAAGGCCAGCTTACTCCATACGCCGTATCTCGCAGTATTACAAAAGCACCCAGATCATGCTGCCTACCTCTATATCCATGACAGATAAAGACAAGATAACGCGAAAACGAAAAATTCTATAAATTCGAGCGTCCAGCAACGTGGTTTGTTCCTCAAACTCCAATCGCGATGCATAACTCCAGGAGACCATCGCCTTTTCCAGCCCCAATACTGCCAATCAAGCCTCCAGTTGTACAATAATCGGAGGCTCGACTCCAACTTTCACTCAAGAGGTCCCTTAGTGCTCGATCGAGGATGACAGTTCCCAGGATGCGTCTTTTTGATATCGAATCACCGCTCGTCTAGGCTCACATCAGCTTTTGTATATATTGGTCTTCATTATACAGTTTACACTATTAGGGAATCGCACGCGCCTGATGCGTTATGTCCAGCTCAGCATCGTCTCAGTCTCGTAATCCTGATACACGATGAATGAAGCATGCTGCTTTTATTGTTTCGTGCAGATTACATTGACGGCGCCACTAAAGGGCGGACTAAAACAAACATCATCCTGAACAACCTTCTATAGAGGACATGATATTCCACCTGACGGTTACAGTCGTCTATCCTCGCATGTATTAACGCGAACTATGCTAATTCAACCCATTCTGTAGGAATAAGACTCAATTCTATATAAAGAAAATAAGAGATCTGGCCCGATGATACTTAACTTATATAATCACGCTGACCGACCTCACCGCTTCTTGCGCTAATTCAGTTCCCATTGAGGTACGCCATCCAAAGAAAAAATGTTTAATGTATTCACATAAATTATAGTTAAATTTAAATAATTTCTCTACACTATGCCACATACCAGGCAAAGAACAAACGCTAGATCGCCAAGCTAAATAGTTTCTCAAAAATATATTAAGGAAAACGTTAGATCTAATTTTTCAGATCCTCAAAAATGAGTAGAGACGAAAAAAAAAAAATGATTTTATAAAACAATACGCGGTAATCTATATAGCTTAAACATATCTATTCCACGCTTGCTACATCAAGTAAGCATTTCAAATAGTACGAGGTGGGAGGCACGGCTAAAGGAATGACGCATGATCAGCGGCATAAACAAGCCAACCCGGCGATCTGAGAAGGATGGCGGTCCTTAGATCTAGGAGGCCGAAGTAGTCGAGCTCGGACGCCGAATATATATTGTCGACGTGCCGAGAATGCTTCGGCGCGGCTGCCCTGGCTCAGGGGCGCCTTGTTTAAATCCGCATCTCGACCTTCTCCTTCGTTACTCAATTAGGTTTTGATGCAGGTTCCACATCAGGCGGCGCCCTCGCATGACAGCTGATGTGATTAATCAACGAGGTGTTAATCCAAGTCTAATCGCTGCTATCTGTTCTGGCGATATGCTCGTCTCTGCATGATAAAGTAAACATCGGGCCTGGCGGAAAGGCGCAGGGAGCTTGCCTCCCGGCCCGTCGCCAGGATTGGCTTGGCTGGGTTTCCTCTCATTCTTTGGATTTTTTATTCTTCCGTTTTTTTAATTGCGTCCATTTTCTTACTGATTTGTGATTTGGGCGTTTTGGGTATCTTAGTGGTGTTTTCTTTTGGATGCCTTGAATCTGTCTCGTTTTAGTTTTTATTTATACTTCCACCACTTTAAAGTATTATTCTAATTTTATTTATTTGTCTTGTCTTTTTTCTCTTCCTGTGCATCAATTCCTCTCTTCCCCCATCCCCCTCTTTTATCCCTTCGTTCACACTCACATTCAGTCGCTTCCTCCAGTTCCTTCCTTCCTCCTCTTCTCCCCTGTGTCCTCATCCCTCTTTCCTTCCCAGTCCTTCCCTTTCCTCTCTCTCTTTTTCCT
The DNA here is from genome assembly GCF_003789085.1 of Penaeus vannamei. Lineage (NCBI taxonomy): Eukaryota > Metazoa > Arthropoda > Malacostraca > Decapoda > Penaeidae > Penaeus > Penaeus vannamei. Next base: position 244,606 of record NW_020870530.1, on the reverse strand, counting down.
TCCCACCCTCCCTCACTCATTCCCTTCCTTCTCTTCCTCCCTGCATCACACACCTATTACTTTCCTTACGTCAATTCCTCCTTTCACCCTCTCTCCCTCCACCCAATCCCTCTCCTCGTTCCTTTCCCCAATCCATCTCTCCCTTCCTCCCTCTTTCGTTCCTTGCTCCCTCCCTCCCTCCCTCCGCTTCTCTTGCACCTTCCTTTTACTCTCATTCCCCCTAGTAATGAATTTTCTTATTTCCCCCTCCCCCTCCCTCCCCTGGGGATGGCGCGGGCAACTAAGCGAGGAGAAAAACATGAGGAACATTTTGCCATCTGTCTGGACAACGGCGCGGCCCGAGTGGCCCTTGCGCACCGGGACGGGACGTACTACACGGCGTTTCCACTCTGAGCGGTCTCTCTACGTCTAGCACAAGTCCTATATAACCTAAAGCTGTGACGCGAGATAGTCCTCCCTCGTATCCAGCGATGCACCTAACCACCGCAGAACGCGTCATCAGGAGTCAGC
>NW_020870530.1:196080-201080 GCF_003789085.1 Penaeus vannamei | reverse complement strand
CAAAATATCAATAACAGTGATGATTATAATAATGATAATAATGAGGATGATAATAATATGGATAATAGTAATAACAATGATGATAATTAAGATGGTGATAATGATGATGATGATGATGATGATAATAATAATGATAATTATGATGATAATGACGATGATGATAATAATAACAGTAATAACAATGATTATAATGCTGATAATAAAAACAATAATGCTGATAATAATGATAATGATGATAATAATAACAATAGTAATAGAAAAAATAACTATAATAAGAATGATATGATAATGATAATAATAATAATAAATATAATATAATAATATGATAATAATGATATAATAATATAATAATAAAAAATGATAAGAACAATTATAATAATATATAATAATAATAATAATAAATAATATGATAATATATAATAAAAATAATGATGATAATTATAATAATAATAATAATAATAATAATAATGATAATAATAATAACAATTACTATAACAAGGATAATAACTGTAGAAATAATAATGAAATGATTATAATGGAAATTATGAAGTAATGATAATGAAATTACAAAAAATATTAATAATAGAACATATAATAATGATAATGATAATAATAATAATAATAATAATAATAATAATAATAATAATAATAATAATAATAATAAAACAATTATTATTGTTAATGATATTGTTATCACCATTATTATCATCATTATTATTAAAATCATAATAATAACAATGAGGATAACAATAATAATTACAATTATCATCATTATCGTAATACTATTACTACTACTATTATTATTAATAATAATAAGGATAATAATAGTGATAGTTATCCTTATCATCATTATGATGAAGATGATGATGAAGATGAAGATGAAGATGAAGATGAAGATGAAGATGAAGATGAAGATGAAGATGAAGATGAAGATGAAGATGAAGATGAAGATGAAGATGAATGATTGAAGATGAAGATGAAGATATGATGGATGAGGATGAGGATGAGGATGAGGATGAGGATTAGGATGAAGATGAAGATGTAGATGTAACTGTAGATGTACATGTAGATGTAGATGAAGATGATGAGGATGGTGATGATGATGATGACAATCATAAAAACAACAAAAACAGCGACAACAACGATGACAATGATGATAGTTATGATGATGATACTAACAAAAGTAAGGGAAATCATTAAAACAAATAAATAAGTAAAAGTGAAAACGATAATTCTTGCAATACCTATTGTCACTATTATTGTTTTCGTCACTGAAATATGATCTTGACATTGTTATTGTTATTTGCTATCGTAATTCAAAAACAATATTATATATGTAATCATTATTATTATGATCATAACGGTTTTTTTCTATGACATACGTTTTAAAATCCAACTGACAGTACTCTAAATCACAAAAACAGATACGAAAAATATAATAAAAGGATATTCAATTTTATGGCCTCGAGTATCATCCCCAACGACTTGTAATAAACATCGAGATAAGAAATTCCATTGTTTTATGCTGATGCCGAGGCCGCGCCATACCACATACTGCTTTAACAAGCAAGCCGGGATAGACGGAGACCCTCATAAATAGAGAAGATGAGAAAGCTTCCACATGGCAACACATTACACAGAACGGCATTGCTCGAGGCTCTTCACCGACACTAACAAAACGTGTTTGTGTGTTGTCGTCCCTCATGGCGGTCTAATATCAGCGGCGCCATGCTTGGTCATGCTTCAGGCACGAGGAGCTTGAGCTGAGAATGTTTGTGAATGAAGGTTGGAGCAAGACGGCGGGAACATGATGGAGGGGATATCTGACCTCTGAGGTTAGAAAGGTGTGTGGCGGGACTTTAAGTACATGGGACTTTTGTAAAACGAGATTTTTTCCCTTTCTTTTTTGCCTGATTTCCGTAATGTTCTTGAAGCTGGAAAAAAATAAATTTCCAAACCAGCAAAATGCTATTATTGCAAAGCGAAAGACCACATGTCGATGGAGCAATAATATGCAAATAACTGGCATGAGCGATTATGTATCAGCTGACCTTGACTGCCAGTAGCCTCAGCTGTAATAATCAACGGCCCCCACTTTCAAATGCAGTGCAATGGCTTCATATCAAGTGTATTTGCTTGTATGTAGACATAATCACACACTCCTCGCTCTCTCTCCGTCCCCTCTACATTTAAGAATATACATGCACACACGTATTGTACCCAGCTATATATACATCACATTACTATATTCTACATATCTTCTATCCTCTTAAATGTTTTCCACATACATACTTTCACACATCCAGTCATGGTCAACACTCCTGTCAAACCTGCGTCGAATCCCGTTTCGAACATGAGCTTAATACATACTTTTTGTAAGGAGAAAGACGGATTCAGAGCTTCATTTCATTACATGACATTTGCCTGTCATTGCACATATGCACATACTTTACCTGATTATTTATCTCTCCTTGCTACATTAATCTGTACATACATACATGTATGTACACACACACACACACACACACACACACACACACACACACACACACACACACACACACACATATATATATATATATATATATATATATATATATATATATATATATATATATATACATACATACATACATAGACAGATAGATAGGTAAATTGATAAATTCATATATTTAGATATAGATATATAAATATAATCATGCATATATATATAATTATATATATATATATATATATATATATATATATATATATATATATATATATATATATATATATATATATATATATGTGTGTGTGTGTGTGTGTGTGTGTGTTGTGTGTGTGTGTGTGTGTGTGTGTGTGTGTGTGTGTGTGTGTGTGTGTGTGTGTGAAGATGCACTCGGATGGTCATTAAATAAACAAAGCTTCTCCTGCGCCACAGTCCCCGCTGCGGCCTCCACCACGAACCCAGAATGGAAATGGCCGAAATGACGCCCCCCGTCAGAGAAAAGGCCACGGGCGCGAGGGACATGTCTCGGCCCCCCAGCAGGAAGGCCTGGGTGGAGGACGCCCCTTTGCCCCTCAGGGAGCTGTACACGCCGATGCCCACGGACACCACCAGCATGAGGGCGAACACCACGTAGTCCACGACGGTGAACTTTGTTGGGGCTTCCGACGCCTCGACATCCATTTTCTGAAGGAAATGTTTAAAGAATGGTTACGATGCGGTGAGATTATCCAGTAATTATAAATATGTATTAAAAAAAGAATAACTTTGATAATAATTTGGCAGTGATACAATTAATGATAATGCGAAACACCATCATCGCTTACAAACATTACGGATAGCAATGTGTTATTTTAAAATTCAAAATGACAGGAATATTGCTGGCGGTGACGACAAAAAAGGGATAATAATATCCTTCCCGGTGCAGTAACTATCATCCTAATACGGAGTACAAACAAGAGAGCTTCTGGAGATGACAACATTAACATTTATGGTAATGATATTGCTATAATTACTACCAGTATTTTCTGCAGTGACGTAGCGTCCTAAATTGCAAACATGTCAGACGACCCGAGCGAGATGGCCTTCCTTGCAATAGCCTTGAAGGAAGATCTGGAAGGCCTTAGATGCTCCTCTCTCTCTTTCTTCGGGGAATCTCAAAGACTGAGGGAGTGCCCTTTGAAATACCCGAAGTACCCTCAGTCCCCAGGCCCACTCCGATAGAAAGCACTGGCCTATTATTGGGGGATTTTGTGACCTGCTTTATTATTGGTTGTTTTATATAAAGATCATTATGAATCGACCGAAGTCAGCCTCTTGGGCCGTCGAAGGTGACTACAAATGATCAGTTAATTCTCTTTAGCATGTTTTTTTTTTTTTTTTTTTTTTCGTTTTGCGTGAAAGCTAACTTATTGTGCGCAATTATTGTTTTGCTTTCATAATTCAGCTCATGTTTTATATTTTCATGATTTTTTTAAGCCTTACGAAGATTAACTGTTATAGGCTAATAAACCAAATCTCTGATTTATGATCTCTATCATAACAAGGAAATTCCTAATACTGCTCATATACTGTGGGTTAGTATCATCAATAACAACAGTTACAATAATAGTCATAATACAACATCATCACTATTTTGTTGTAATGACTAATTTAGATGTACCATAATTTCCTACACTCTCAATGTTCCGTTTCTGTAATGCGTCAAACTCAGGTCTTTTCCGATTCTTTTAACGTCAGTTACAAAACTACAATGTTAAAAAAAGAAACTTTTTAAAACCCTGCACACGGCTCTGTTACAATTAACTTTCCACTTCTAATGCTCCAATTACAATCGGTGTCATTTTAACTTTGCTCATTCCCCATACTGTTGCTGACTCTTGCTTGAGGATCTGTGCTTTAACCCTTTCCCGCTCTTTATTCCATTTTTCCTGAGCAACTATATCAATTATCAAAAAATGTCCTTCCTTTACGGCCGCCAAGGCCGGTCTTCTCTCCATAGCATTTAGCGACTGTAAAACGAGATCCTCTCGAAATATCAGTCGCCCCCTCGAGCTCTTTTGGCAATCCCAAATTAGATGACTGATACTCTCCCCTTCTCTCGAGTCTACAAAGCGGTGAGTCAACAGCCTTGTCGATGTTGAATTTATTAAGTCTATTCATAGCCCTGTTCGTGAGCGGACAATAATTAGTCGCTCGTGGATAAAAAGGGCTAGGATTTTTGTTTATTATTATTTTTAATATCGAATAAGCTAATTCCTATAACACGGGGAAGAAGAGTGATACGAAGAGCAACAAATATTTGACTAACGTCTACAAAAACCGCAAACTTTATCATGATAACAGATATGTCACGAAAAAATGACAACGAAATTATAAACTAATACAGAAAAACAAAAGCAAGAAAACACTTTTGCAAAATCCAATATGTATAATCGATATACTCACCACATCTGTTAGAAAATGGGATAGTTGTAAGCAGAGACAACTCCCGGGAGCGACTGGTCACTCG
>NW_020870530.1:162500-165980 GCF_003789085.1 Penaeus vannamei | reverse complement strand
ACGTAAATGAAGCACTAAGTAGTACGTTATGCACTGGTGTGGTTAGCGGGATCGATTAATTTCTATTAAATAATTATTAACCCCCATTTAATGAAAGAAGGATATTAAAATTAGCACGAATAAAAATGAAGAGAGATACAAGTTATTGCGCTATAGAGCGATAATCATTACCCTCCACCCACAATACATTGAGTGAATATTTTATTCCACCCAAAGTCTTTGGCACAGACATAATGAAAAGACGCTTGCCTTGTAATATCGACCATCTAGACAGATCTCTTAACGTGCACTCCAAATCATCACGATTCTAACGCCATTATCAGGACGAAAGTTGAACCCCAGTCTATCATCCCTTGTTACGTGTGAATGCCTCCGACAACTCTTAGAATTGATGTTGGGCTCTTTCCTCACGTGAATTCGTAAAATAAAATAATCCATATAGCTCACATAAAAACCGAGAAGATGATAAGTCAAGAATAATACATCGACATTCACAAAGTTGTTAGAGCTTGGGTCTGCGGCCAGTTGCCATTATCAAACAACGTGCTTTACGCAATCCAATTTAGCCATTATGGAAGAGCAAATCTAAATCCCTTTCGTTTCCCATTATGATGATGTTAATTTTGCCACTGAATTTAATACATAAGAATAATATATGAATTTGTTAACAGTTTGCTGCAGTTGCCATTATCCATCATCGTGCTCTACGCAATCAAAATTTGCCATTATGGAAGTGCAAACCTAAATCCCTTTCCTTTCCAATTATAATTATGCTGATTTTACCACCGTATTCGGTAAATATCACACAAAAATACATAAGAACAATACATGATATTTTTTTAGAGTTTGGTGCAGTTGTTGCCATTATCCATCACCGTGCTTTACGTAATCAAAATCAGCCATTATGGAAGTGCAAACCTAAAACGCTTTCCTTTCCCAATATAATTACGTTGATTTTGCCACCGTATTCAATAAATATCACACAAAAATACATAAGAACAATACATGAAGCTGTTTAGAGTTTGGTGCAGTTGTTTTCATTATCCAACACCGTGAGGACTGTGACAGCATCGTGAATAGTATGGAAGATCTGCTCAGCCGAGATGGTCTTCAGAGTACCGCACTTCTCCAGGCTATCCAGGACGCTTTCTGTTGAGCAAAGGTGAGAAATGTTATTGTGATCTTTGTTTCACAAGTTGGGACTAATATCAGTTTAATATAAGGTTCAGATATATTTTTGTTCATGGAACTTGAACAAATGAAACTCGATGCATAGAAGAAGAAGATACCAAAGAAGAAGAAGAAGAAGGAGAATCATAATCAGAAGCATAAGAAAAAGGATAAGAATAAGAATTAAGAGGAGGAGGAAAAGAAGAAAAAGAAAAAGAAAAAGAAAAAGATGAAAAGATAAAGAAAAATAAAAAAGAAGAAAAATAAAAATAAAAAGACGAGAAAAGAAAAAGAAAAAAGAAAAAGAAAAAAAAGGAAATGAAAAATAGAAAAAGAAAAGATAGGAGAGAATTAGAAGGATTAGGAAAAAAACAGTGAAGAAAAGGAGGAGAAGAAGTATTGCTGCCTTCGTCACCTGAGACTGAAGCCAGAACGAGTACAATGCCGGCATCGTTATATTCTTTTCCGAGCTGTGCGATGACTTTTCCTCCCGTGGAATCCAAGTAGCTGATTCTACTCATGTCCAGCACCAGCCACTTAACTTCCTGGAATGCGAATAATAATGAAAGCAATTATAACATATGGCATAAGTGTTATACTATTTTTTCTCCAGTATATGGCACTAGTGTTATAATAATATTGAATTACTAATTTTACTCAGAGCTAGTCTTATTTAATATCCTGAGATATGTATACTAAAAGGAATTACTGTACTTTGGATTAGTCTTATATATGAAAAAATCAAATTACCGAAACTCCAACCCTGATTAGTTCTGAAAGCCAGAAGAACTCTTAACACACGTAATTCCCTACTCTAAATAATAAAAATTGCAAGTACCCCCTATTAACAGTTTTCTCTATATATCAATGAACAGAAAACGGGAACTCACGGGCACGGCGAGAACTGCATGCTTATCGTTCACGTCGTTGGGTTTCTCCTCAAACTCTTCAGGGATCTTTTCCGTACTCCCGCGTACACCATTTTCCTTTATATATAAAAAGATGTTCTATAAAGATCTCAGAAATTTTATCAAGATAAACAGATCGTTTGTGAAAAGAGAAGAAAATGGGATGGAAAGTCTACAGAAACTTAAAGTCGGAAATGTACAGATGGACAAAAGATTTATATTTATATTTTTAAAACCTTCCGGAAATGTCTTGTACTGGAATTGGCCCTCTCAAATTATTTGACGTATTTTTATAAATGCCTTTATCTGTTAATCAATTTATTACTTAATTCATATTTACACAAACAATGTATTTAAGGTCTGGAGAACATTTCTCTGTTTTAGTTTGTTTTACGTAATGGAGAAAGTAAAAAAGAAAAGAAAAAAACTCGGGTAACATGCCATCTGATTTAGCGTACAGCAATTTTCATATGAATTCTCCACGATTACACATACTTTACACAAAAATTAATTTTTGGGGAATTGATAGTCATAACAAATCATAACACCTTAAAAGTAAAATAAAATAAAATAAAAACTCTGCATTACCTTGCTAGGGTCGATGATAAGGTCGGATTTCGCCTGCTGCTTCTCAAGGGCTTTCTTTTTACTAATAATAGCAATGGGGTCCAGGCCAGTCATGGAGAACAACTGAGTTCGGAAGTATTCACTGTTGGCGAAGTGAAGCGGCCCGTTGAAGTGGAAAATGGAAACTGAAGGTACCTCTGCAGCCTGTGATACAAATCAATATATAGTTTAATATCTAGCCATTCCTTTGCTGTCCAAATTAAAGCAATTATCTTTCTTGACGTCGCAGAATAAAGTGAAAAATACAACTATTTCATATAAATAATAAAAAACAATAATTCTATCAAACTAAGCAACACCCTTCCAAAGCCTTACCGCGGAGTACTTATTAATGTCCAGGTAAATATCCGTGTTGGGAACGGAGCCGAGAATGGCGGTGCTGGGTTTCTGTCCTCGGTAAAGCAAGACGAACAGCGACACCACAACGCCGATCAAGAGCCCGAAGTCGATGTCGATGAGCACAACGGCAAGGAAGGAGGCGAGCCATATAAGGGCATCGGAACGCGAAATGGCCCACACGCGCCGCAGGTCGTTCACTTGCATGAACATTCCCTTGAGTGCAACGACGATGACGGACGACAGGACGCACTATGTGGGGAGAAGGCAGCGATATAATAACATTACTAGAGAAATAATAACGCTACTAGCGAGATGTTATTACTAGCGAGATGTTAACATTACTAGCGAGATGTTAACATTACTCACGGTACAATAACGTTACTCACGATATATTAACATTGCTAGCGATATAATAACATTGCTAGCGATATAATAA
>NW_020870530.1:150000-157500 GCF_003789085.1 Penaeus vannamei | reverse complement strand
TAGATCTGTATGTAAATTCTAAAAGGGGGTTCCCTTTACGTAGCATGAATGAGAGAATTAAAAGAAATAAATCTGTGTGTAAAATCTAAAAGGGGGTTCCATATACTTAAGTATGAATGAGTGAATAAAAGGAAATAAATCTGTATATGAAATCTACAAGGGGGTTCCATATACGTAGCATGAATGATTGAATAAAACGAAATAAATCTGCATATGAAATCTAAAAGGGGGTTCCCTATACGGAAAAGTTAGTGTTTCATTTTGGCGATACATTGAAGTACATTGCAGGTGCTATTTTTATGGTTATCCATTAAAATATCGTTCCTTATGGATACAAAAATAATTTTCTGCCACATTTATTGTCACTGTTTTTCATTTGCCCGGGTATTATTGACAGTTAAATTTATCAAATGTACTATCACAAAAATCAACTATACCTAAACATATTTAACTATATTCAAACCAAGGCGTCTTTATATCTTGACTTTTGTTTTCTTTTACCTTTGATATATACTTATTAATACTGAGCTATTGTAGAAACGGTATGACTGAGAATTAATATATTCATAATAAAAGAGATGTATCTGACCGGTTTAGAAATTATCTTCATGTATTTCGGACGAAGATAAATACGAAACCGGTCAAATACATGTCTTGTATTATGAAGATATTCATTCTCATTCATACCTTTTCTACATCTGTCAACATGAATCCGGTTTATACAGATCCCAGTATCCATATCCATACAACTCTTACCCTGAGGGATGTGCATGATGGCAATAGTCACTCCGGCAATGAGGTCACCGATGAAATGTTCCCTGAAGTTGTACGCCGGCAGCCACGACAGGACGGGCACGCGGGCGGTGATGGCGGACGTCAGGCAACCGCGCGAGAAGTTGCATGACTTCGCCAACTTCGTCTGGATCGCCTCCTTCAGCCCTGTGCAGGATTCGCGAAGTTTAGCGATGATTACGGTGAACCCTCGTTTTTCGCGAGGGTTACGTTCCAAAAAGAACCCGTGATAGGCGAAATCCGTGAAGTAGTAACTTATTTTTTTACAATTATTATACAATGAAATACTCTACAATACATTGAAACCAAAGAACAAAACCTTTTTACAGGCCCAAGCATTTGTTTAACAAATAAAAGTACTGTATAAACGTTTTTTACAAATAACTACTGTACTGTAAAATAATAATTTTAATTATCAATACGAACTGAAGGCTTCATGGGTTTTAGAGAAAATTTGCAAACTTAAATTTGGCAAGCTGTTTTACGTACATGTACATATTAAACCGTAACGTTATTGACACACAGGTAGAGAAGAAGCGGAGAGACTGTTTAGCCAATCAGAATGCAGAACACAATGCACAATGCAAATCCGTGAAGCAGCGAGAACGTGAAAGGTGAACCGCGTTATAGCGAGGGTTCACTGTATTTCTATTCATTAACATACACACGTCAGTTTCACGTGCATGGAATAAAGCGCATTGTGATTGGTTCACGTGTGAAGCCCGCGAGGCGCTCTGATTGGCTCTGATGACATAGGTTCCGTACTGGGGTAAAGATGGCCAACAGCCGTGAAGGAGACATAGGATTAGTCTTCACGTGCGGGGAATTTACATTTGTTTTCGCGTTTGTAAAGCAACTTCCACAGACCGCGGGAAGTATAGGGGGGGGGGGGGGGGTCAGATGTACCTCCCCAGGCAAGGTCGTCGTTAACGAGACACGTTTTACTACCGCATTTCCTTGAACTCTCTTGCTCAATCTATGCGCGTTGGGCTAAAAGGCATCATGCAACATCTCGCAGGCGGACATATTGTTCTATAATTTCCCATCTTAAAAACTTTCCCCCGCCTAAAAATAGTAGGAAATGATGAAGAGAAAAAACGAAAATATTGACTCGAGGTGAAGTTGCACGACGGTGAAAGACCGTAAGAGTTAGTTTTTTTTTTTCAAACTGAACTGAACTGGCGGCAGGGAAGGGATGCCGGCTAGCGCTTGGGTGCCCATGGACGCGTCTGGCAACATTGAAGGATTATATCTGCAATCGCGATAATTGGATGGAAATAAGATACCATGGATACAGGAATACCAAACGATAAATGCACAAATTAAAAGAAGAAATATAAAAAAACGATAAAGAAAGGAAATGAACGGAAGCAGAAGGCGCCGAAGGAAGCCGCAGGGCCTCACCTGGAGTGTGGCCGGGGTCGAAGTGGTAATTCTGGTTGCGTTGGGCGACGTTGAGGGTGGGGCGCATCACGAACAGTTCTCCCGACGGACTCCCTCCTCCTCCTCCTCCCCCGCCTTCGTTCTCGCCCATCTTCGGCGAAACCACCGTCGTCCCTGACTCGCTGCGGAAGGAAGAAGTTTGGTCAGTCTCTTTTTCTTTCTCTCTCTCTCTCTCTCTTTTTGTTTTTTTGTTTGTTTTTTTGTTCCCAAGACGCGTTGACCTTTGCCAGGGCGCTTAGGAAAATAGTGGTCTTAATATCATTTGCTGTACTCCGTGGCCGAGCTGGCATGTTCACCTTGCATGTATATTGACAGACGCTGTAAAAGGCAACACTTGGGTAGTGAAAGCCTCGATACATGGAACTGGATGGACAGTGTTAGTAGAATATGTACGGCTTGACTCTTTATTGTTAAAAGAGCACAGCACACAAAGAAATAAACACACGATACGGGAGTCTGGGGACAAGCACTGAAGCGGCGGCGTGCCAGTCGTGAGGGTACGGTGACCAGGCACGTTCAAACGGCCATCCTGGGTCAACCATAATTGTCATTTTGGTCCCCGCCGCGACGCTGGCTTTGGGACCGACATGGAACCCACTTGGAACCTAACTTGCTTGGTTTATATGGCTGCGATTTTACAAGCTTATTTGCTTATTTACTCGCCATATTGCTCAGTCACGTACTCACGCCTTGCCCTTTGATTTGCCTTGGGGAGTATATACGCCATATACCCCTCTTTTTATCTAGCGTAGATACACATCTTCAGAAACGTTTTCTGTAAATGCAAATGAATTAAAAGTAGATATTGCATTTTTTGGGGGAATCGGTGTTGCCGTATGAAAATGGGAATGGAAATCTAAAAGAATATATACGGTACATTTTCTTATGCGACTGGAGTAGAAGTAATAGTATTGATACCAATTTTAGTAATACTAGTAGCAGTGTTAATATATTATTATTAATAGTAGTAGTAGTAGTAAAAGTAGTAGTAGTAGTAGTAGTAACAGTAGTAGTAGTAATAATAGTATAGTAATAGTAGTTGTAGCAGAAGTAGAAGTAGAAGAAGTAGAGTAGTAGTAAAGTAGTCGTAATAGTTAGTACTAGTAGTAATAGTACTAGTAATAGTAATAGTAGTGGTAACAGTAGTAGGAATGGTATTTTTTTGTAATGCTACTAGTAATACCATTGTGTTACCATTATTATTAGGAAAGCTAACAATGACAAAAAATATATTTATGGTTTAGGTAATATGTTTTAGATCATAATGATGTTAATATAATAACGATGATGATAATGAATAAAATAATAAATAATAATATAATAATAATGATAATGATATAATCATAATAAGGATAATGATAATAAAAATGAAAATAATAATGATATTGAAAATGATAATAGTAATAATAAAAATGATAAAAACAATAATGATAGTTATAATGACAATTATACTTATGATAATAATGATGATGATAATAAGAAAAATAACATTGATATAATAATAATAATAATAATAATAACAATAATAATAATAATAATGCTAATAACATAGATAATAACAATAGTAATAATAATAATAGTAATAATAGTGATGATGATGATGTACTACTTACTACTACTAAATAATGATAATAATAATAACAATGATAATAAAAAATATATAAAAAAATAATAACAATAATAATAACAACAACAGCGACAACAACAATAATGATAATAATAATAATATTAACAATTATAATGATAATGATAATAATAATAATAATAATAAAATATAATAATAATATAATAATATAATAATAATAATAACAATAATAGTAATAGCAATAACAATAATAATGATGACAATAACTAATAATAATAATAAATTAAAATGCAACAATGATGATGATAGATGATGATGATGATGATGATATAAGTAGATAATGATAATATAAAAATAAAAAATAATATGATTATAAAATAAATAATAATAAGGATGATAATATAATAATAATAATAAAAAAAACTAATAACTAATATAATAATAATATATACGATAATAATGAAATAAATGATAATAATAATGAATGATGATAAATAATAAAAAATTGCAGATATGTAAACATGGCCTCTTATTTGAAATTCACTCAATTTCATCATTATATCTAATATTCCATTGCAATCTGCAGTTAATTTCTATCCGGATTTTTAAGCTATTTCTATATTTTATCTAGTATTCAAAGTCAACCGTTTTCTCTGAACACTGTAATTTGAACAACTTGAACTTTCGCTAAGTAGACGAGCCTGTTCAGCAATACAATAGAAAATTGTATGTTTGGAAGGTGCCGCTCTAAAATTTACTGTCTGTGGTTCAGCCAGTTCGTTTACATATACATGAGTACTTGTGTGAATGTTGTGTGTGTGTGTGTGTGGTTTGTGTGTGTGTGTGTGTGTGTGTGTTTGTGTGTGTGTTTGTGTGTGTGTGTCTGTGTTTGTGTGTGTGTGTGCTAGATAAACTATAACACCATTATTATAAACAGCAACACCAGTATCACTAGCACCATTAAGAGGCAACACCGATGTTCGTCTGTACCGCCCACTAAAGACAATAAAGTTACCAAGAAGACTTCACCACCCACCTCACAACACGAAGAATTATTTAACGTCTCTATTACACAGTGAAGTTTCCGACAATGGTTGTATATAAGAGCCAAAAACATAAAACTGTCATCTTTTGGAATTTGTTTAGGCTCGTATCTCCCTCGCTAAAATCGCCTACTCTCCCTTTCTTTTTCGACTCTCTCCAGTGTGTCCTGGAACTTAGAAGCGGGTCCAGGTCTGTGATAAAAGCTGATAATTCATCGCATTCTTGATTAATTTGTTGTTCTTTTCGGGAAAAATGATAAAGCTGCATCAGGCCTTTTATGAAATGGACGGGATCACGGCACAGATCAACTCTATAATTATGACAATATAATTTTATGGAACAACAATGAATTTTTTTTTTTTTTTTTTGTACTCTCGTCGAAAGAGATAAGTTTCCACTATCTCCACGGAGTAAAAGATAACAAGAATACATATTTCTCACTGGCGTAATTATACCTGTCAATCAGTGCCCTTGCGACCATTTACTCGAGAACAATTCGAATGACGTTTATAGCAATACTCCAATAGGTTTCGAAAGTGAATTTATGACACCCAAAACAAATAAAATAAAAATAGATAAATCCGAGTCCTCGCTCATCATAAACATATTTGTTGCACGTCACTCTCCTCTCCCACCTCACTCACACGCCCAGCACAACGAGCGCCTTATCAGCCAGGAAGGTGGCGGACGACATGCGCGAGGAGCCTCCGCGATGAAGGTTCAACGTCCTGTCAGCGGAAAATTTATATGGAAGATAATGTGTTTCTTGAATGGCGATATATCATCTTATGATAAAATGATAGAAGGCAGTGGGGAAGCAATTTTCTATGTTTTAAAAACACGCTTTTTTCTTCTGATATTTTTTTCTAAGGGTGAAATGCAAATGATGCAGTAATTAATTCCATGAAATATCAACGTTCTTTCGTATCTGTATAATACTCCAATAACAGACTTACAGTTTGATAACTTTGCTAATTTAAGATTTGTCTGCTAAAGAAATTCCATCTAAGGGAGTTCTATATAACAACATTATACATTCCACTCTCGTTTGTTTTAACACATCAGAAGTTGTCAAATACCAATTACTCCATGCTTTACACGTAGCAGCATTCATACCTTTTAAAAACTCTAATATGAACAATTTAGCGCGGCCCATCAGCGGTACACCTTGACCTATCGCAATGGAGGCTCAGCGAATCCTGACGACCAACGCGGAGAATCGCAGACGCGGGAAGCAGACGCGGTACCTCGGGAGCTTTCATTTACGTTCGGAGCGCCGCGGGGGTCGGAAGGCTTCGCTCGCACGCCGCTTCGAACAAACCCCTTCGTGCGCGCCTTCTAAATGTTGCTCGAGAGATGCGGTCGTGTGTGTTTGTTTGTCGTGCTGACTTCCTAGGTCGTTTATAAGAGCGTGGTCGCTATTTACATTTTTTCATGTCTTTAAAAGAGCGCGAAGGGCAAAGGTTGATGGAACAGTTTTCATACCGGAAATACCTGCTGGTGTGTAAAATTGTCATTTTTTAAAATTATTCTTGACTATATCTTTTACAAACCCCTTTAGTGAAGCTTATCCTATTTTTTCGAATTAATAAAAAACTAAGCAAACCAAGGAAATCAATTTAAAAAAACTAAATAAAAAAATTCCCTACCTTAAGAAAGCCTCTTGTGTCTCTTCATCCAATGTATCGTCCTTCATCCCCATCCTGGAAGTAAATAAAAGCCCTCAGAGAGCGCAAGCCTCTTCCAGGCCCACTGTTCCCTATTTCGCAAGAGAGAAAGATAGCTAGCTAGCTATCTAGCTAGATAGCTATATAGCTATATAGCTATATAGCTAGATAGCTAGAGAGAGAGAGAGAGAGAGAGAGAGAGAGAGAGAGAGAGAGAGAGAGAGAGAGAGAGAGAGAGAGAGAGAGAGAGAGAGAGAGAGAGAGAGAGCTCAGTTCCAAGACACAGAAGTCCACCACAAGTTTAGCAGGCAGGAGACCCCTTTACGACTATATGATAAGCATGCCCATATGGATTCTAGTATTTATCCTAAACAATATCTACATAGAAACGAATGATAATAACAGGTAGTATAAACAAAATTACAATTACAAAAGGAGGTGACAAAGTGGACGAGAGACCCCATAGAAATAAAACACATCTGTACTCATTATTCCTTGCTTTACTATAATGAATGACCTTTCACTAGCATGGTAAACAAGGAAATTGACGCGATGAATCCCTACCAAGATCTAATTAATCAGTCATTGTTGCATGGGTATCCTCTAGACATGTTATCACTACAATCCGTCACTAACTTTTTTTTATAACTCTGGTGACCTAGTACCAAAAAGAAGAGAAATTATAAAGTATTGACAAAAAAGCTCTGCGAGAATGTAAGCCTCCACCAGCACAGAAAAAATCCAATTTCAAGTCATCAAAAAAATTTGAAAAGAAAATTAATTTCCTGGCACCGCATCCATACTTCTTTTCTATTCCTCACCATGAACATTTTCTGTGCGGCTGGTTACTTGCTTTGTTGCTCTTTGATCTCTTCGTCATCGCTTTATCTTGCTTAAAAACAAAAGTTAATTTCCAGCTTAAGTCGTATGTACAAATCTGTAGAAAGAAATAATGGTGTTACCCGTATG
>NW_020870530.1:132500-142500 GCF_003789085.1 Penaeus vannamei | reverse complement strand
CAGACTTAATGGATCCGCTTTCTCCATCTCCTTACGCACTCTTGTCACTTTCACGTCCTCCTTAATACATTCCCCTCGTCTGCATTTAGGCTTTCCCCCTCTTCTTCCTTGCCTTCACCTTCCCCACTTTCCTCCTCACCTTCTTCTCTACTGCCCATCTCTCGAGGTGACCGCACCCATCTCAGGCGCCCCTGTCCAGTCTCTGCCGACCTTGCTCGCCTCCTGATCTCTGTCCCCGGGTTCTTCTCGGTCACTTCCTTCGGTCCCTCCTGCCCCCTTGGCCATTGCTTCCGCTCCCATCCTGAGCAGCAGTGGTTCCCAGCCTTTTTCACGCCCGCACACCTAAGAAAATTTTACTGTGTCTTCGCACCTCCTTTAAATTCATAGGTAATTTAAGGATAAAGGGGGTGAATTTATACTAAATTTGATCAACAAAAGAATATAGTCTTTTTCATTTTCTAATAATATGTTAACAAAAATCAAACATATGGATAAGAAAGCATGTCCCAGCTTATTTGAATAAACCCTACAAAAATAATCACCTGCTTGAAATATCTGCATATATAAATCAAAGAACTAACTTTAATGCGTTTATATAAATGAATTTTCAATTCAATGGCTCTTTTCTTCCTGTTTCTTAGTATGAGTAATAAACATTAATTGCCTGTCTTCAAGATGGACACTGCTCGCATCCCTTGGAATGCTATACCACATCCGCCAAACCTATAGCCTTCTTATCCCTTAAATGGCGGGCAATAGAATAGAATAGCGGGCGAAAATCCACCAGCCAAAAATTCTGATGTTAAATTACGCCTCACACCTTTCCTAATAAGGACGTATTATTACGTTCCCCGCTGTTTCGCGATTAGGCACCCTCAATTCTACTCGCTGTGGAAACTGTCTGCCCGGACTCGTACTGTCTCCCCCTTCTACGTATGCCTGTCTGTATCCTTTTATCCCCTTTCCTATGAATCCTGACCTTCCCTCTGCTTTATGTCCTCCTCCTGTACACTGATAATCTGCGTTCTTCCTATTAAGTCCTCCCGTTCTGTCCTCGATCAAACCTCTACTCCTCCAGCCTCTCTCTGTCTCCGCTCGCAGCAAAAATGTCTCGGAAATTTCTCTCACGTCTTTTGCCAGGTAGCCCCTGATGGGCGGAAATAGAAACGGTCTCAGCGACGACCCTGGGCGAGCGATGACATAGCAATATTCATACAAGATCACGCGTGACTTGCCTATTAAATACCGACACGTGCTCGCGCAAACGCGACAAACTGCGCACATACGGTCACAAAAAACACAAATACAAGTACAAACTAACTCACTCACTCACTCTCACTCACTCGCTCACTCACTCACTCACTCACTCACCTCATTCTCATCTCTCTCTCTCTCTCTCTCTCTCTCTCTCTCACTCACTCACTCTCATATTTCATTTTTCTCTCTTTGCTTCTCCTTCTCCCTCTCCCTCTTTTCACTCTCTCTTTCTTTCTCTTACTCTTTTTTGTATCTGACTCCCTCTCCATTCCCTTTTTTTCTGCCTCTCCCTTTCCTTGTCTCTCTCTCTCTCTCTCTCTCTCTCTCTCTCTCTCTCTCTCTCTCTCTCTCTCTCTCTCTCTCTCTCTCTCTCTCTCTCTCTCTCTCTCTCTCTCTCTCTCTCTCTCTCTCTCTCTCTCTCTCTCTCTCTCTCTCTCTCTCTCTCTCTCTCTCTCTCTCTCTCTCTCTCGCTCTCTCTCTCTCTCTCTCTCTCTCTCTCTCTCTCTCTCTCTCTCTCTCTCTCTCTCTCTCTCTCTCTCTCTCTAGCAGCGGTAAGGTGCTGGTCTAGCAATCTTGCGGACCTGCGTTCAATCCCACGCCCGGCCAGTGAGTGGTAACCCCGGCCACTCCTTGCACACAGGGGGAGATTTGGGCAAAATAAAACAGACAGTATGTCACAGCAAAGAATATCCATTGTAACAAATGGAATTAAAACTAAATCTTTAATCTTTAATCTCTCTCTCTCACGCACACACATG
The DNA here is from genome assembly GCF_003789085.1 of Penaeus vannamei. Classification (NCBI taxonomy): domain Eukaryota; kingdom Metazoa; phylum Arthropoda; class Malacostraca; order Decapoda; family Penaeidae; genus Penaeus; species Penaeus vannamei. The sequence goes on along the minus strand of NW_020870530.1, from coordinate 140,485 downwards.
CGCGCACACACTGGCACGTTTCCACGAGGAAAAAAAATCCTTTGTAAACACGAAATGGAAAGTTCCTAGACAATGGCCAACAGAACCTTGTGGCCGGTTTGTGAGGCAGAGACTCGCGTAGGATGGAGAGGGAGTTTCCAGTATATTATTTTCCTACTACCGTGAGTCTGGCTTCGTTTTTATGGGTTTCCGTCTTTTCTCTTCCCTCTCTTTCTACCCTTTTCTATAATTGCTTTCCTTCTCCCGCTCTCTCTCCCTCTCTCACTGTCTCTCCATCTCCTTCCCTTTCTCCCTCTGCCTCCTTCTGTCTCTCCATATCCCTCTCCCTCTCCCCCTTTCCCTCTATTTCTGCCATGCCTTCATAAAAAAAATGAAATAAAAGGTGTGAAACGTGGATACTCAGACTCTTAAGAATAGTTTGACATTGTTCAGAATACCATTTGCCATAAACGGAAATCTTTATATATATATATATATATATATATATATATATATATATATATATATATACATATATATATATATATAATACATATATATATATATATATATATATATATATATATAAATATATATATATATATATATATATATATATATATATTATATATATATATATATATATATATATATATATATATATATATATATATATATATATATATATATGTATATGTAAATGTATATCTATCTATCTATCTATCTATATAGATACGCATACGCAAATAGGTTTTACAGTTGATTTTGTACTTTGAGCACATATTTGGTGAAGGCTGATGTTTTTCTTTTAAAGCGATCCCGCATGTAATTCGTTGTGGGATAATCGTTCAATAAGACAATATAAATGTACATCTTATTAAAATATTTAATTGGGAATCGGCATTTTAGCTAACTATAAATGTATAATTATATTTTGCAAATCTAACCATGTATTATTGTAGTTCTAGTCTTGTATTTTTCTGTTTTTTGATAAATATTTCCATTTAAGCCGACTATGCAAAGAACTAAACTTTCCAACCGTAATACTACAGATTTTGTGACGTCACTGCGTTTCCAGGTATTCAGCCTATCTTTGCATGTTTCTCTCTTATTGCTGAAAGGACCTTCCCATACAAGTGAAATTCTGTGACTATAATGTTTTACAGAATGTTACCTTTCGACCTTAAGTAATTACAGAGTGACTTTTTCGCAACAGAACTCACTTCGAACTCGCTCTTGGTCTATTAGTCCTTTTATAGTAAAAAAAAAAAAAAAAAAAAAAAAAAAAAAAAAAAAAAAAAATCACAATTCTGAGATGATGCAGCAACCCTAATTTTAAATTAGTATTATTATTTTTTTTAACGGTGAAAGTGGATCTATTTTACCTCTTTTTCGATGTCGATCTTCTAGTCACTACAGCTCTCCAAAACTGTATCTTTTCGCAAACATATTAATTGCGATTGTCACACATCTCACTTTTATGAGGAAATGTATAAAAAAATATAAATGGACTGAAAAGCCATAAATATATATGTATGACAACAAGTTTATGGTTATTTGGCCGTATTCACCACCTTAAAGATCTATGTACATATACTTACCTTTTTAAAAATTTTGTTTCTGCTCACATTTTTTTTCTTTTACTTTTCGACAAAAAAATGGTCGATATAATATACACACATGAAAATTTAAGCAAATCGATAAAACGTAATAAGATCAATCGAATTCATCTTCTCTGTTTTAAAAAATCTCTTACCGTGAAAAAAAAAAAAAAAAAAAATAAATAAACCAAGTAACATATCAATTAACCAGTAGATGGCTAACTCATCACAATTCCATAAGGGCTATTTTACCACAAAACAGTCCGGCGTCTGGGAGACTTCGACGCCGCGAAGGCAGCGAATCGCGCTTCTTAAACCGGCTTTCAAACACGCGCAGCCGTCGGCCACACTCAGGAGCGGCGTCGACTCCCTCGCTCGGGATCTCGGGACAGCCTGTCGGGATTCCAGGGCGGGTTCGCGCCTTATCAGCTTTCGCGGCGAGGCCCGTGGCACTTGCTGAGTCGTTAGGCGTTCCTGACATGAATGACGAGACTATTTCGGGGAGGGAAGTGCGGACCGGCCCGGGAAAATGGAGCGGTTGCGAAGAGGTTTCGAAATGAGGTGATGCTGTAGTTTTTCTGTATGTCTGTATCTCTTTTTTTTCTCTCTCAGACACACATGCCCTCTCTCTTTCTCTCACTCTCTTTCTTTCTCTCAGATACATTCTCTCTCTCTCTCTCTCTCTCAGACACATTCTATCTCTCTCTCTCTCTCTATCACCTTCACACTTCCTCCTCACTTCCACTCCTATATTTTCTCCATCTATCTTTTTATCATATCTAACTAACTTTCAACCTTCCAAACCTTGCAAGAAATTTGAACATCAAAGCTTAAAGAGCTTAAAAACACAAAGAGTAAATTCATCCTAATGTGTCTTTATTCTCCCTTTCGTGCCGGTGAAAAGCAGTTGAGTCACTCCCCGTTTTCTACGCAGTAAATCAAAAGGACACCAACTCTATTACTTTTCCTTTTTACGCAAAAAAAAAAAAAAAAAAAAAATAAAAACTCGAGATCATCGCAACGGCTATAAACAAACGACAACGAAATTGATAAATAGATAAACAAGGACCATAAACCAAAAAACCTAAAAAACCCAGGATATTCGCGGCTGTGTTCGCCCCCTACTTGCGCATTCGGCCCGGCGTCCTTCCCTTGCACCATCCGCCATTGCGAAGCCTATCTCGCGGTCGGGCCGGACTGTCCACGAATCCGAAAATATCCACGCATGCATATTAAACATTATGCGTAAAAATAAACACACTTTCAGAAACACACACATAGATAGCAATTCGGTAGATATGTAGACAGAGTAACTTGACTGCACGTCACCACCACAAGTAGCAAAGTGTGATAAATTTTGTCACATCTCTAATGGCTGTAAGGCGATGGTGGTATAGTGGTGAGCATAGTTGCCTTCCAAGCACTTGACCCGGTTCGATTCCCGGCCATCGCTTTCCAACACTGTTTTCATAAGTTCATTAATCATTGTGGTAACGATGAAATTACCACGATGGTAACATTGCTAATTATAATGAAATTAATGATAACGATACACATTGCAAAAGGGCTACAGATATAGATAATAGGCAACATTTATATATCTATGACATTTCACACAACACACACCCACACACACACACACACACACACATACACACACAACATACACATATACACGCAATGCTCCATATTAAATTCCATGGCCATGACCACCAGGGACCATACACCCTCAACCTTATCACTCGTCTCAAGTCTTCGCAACTAAATCACCCACATTATCTTTCACGAGCCAAGAGCCCGATGATAAACACGACCAGAATAACAAAAAAACATCACACCTCTTTCTCTAACACACTAAACACAATTCTTAAACCTTTTGCTTTCTGGTTTAACCGCACTTTCCTTTGTAGCCAAATCATCAGTGAAAACATTTACCGTATGCTGTCTCTCTCTCTCTCTCTCTTTCATTTCGTAAACAGATATTTGGTCTAATGTGTATAGATCACTGCGATTGATCCTGTTACACCTTTGCAATAATTCTTATCAATTTAATGGATATTTTTTCTGTTGTTTATATTCATCTTTACATCGCTATTCATAACTTTTCTATATTTTTCATTATTCATCACTTTCATCATAACCACCATTACTGATTAAACACACGTGTATATTCATATATCTGCGAGGGGGGGATCCTATGGAAGGAGAGAAGGTGAATGGCCGATTATGGATACCCAGTAATAGGTGATCCTTGACATTAGTTAAAGAAGTTGAGTGATGTGTTAAGTTAGAGTTTATGTATGTTCGGTATTTCCTACCCGGGGCCACAAACTCTTATTTATAAAGTTAAAGGCCACCAATGACTGAGTTATCAATTTCATAAGACAACAACAACAACAACAACAAAAACAAAAACAATGTCCAAAGGCAACTTCTTGAGATCTGTTTACAAGTCTAAAGGGGCAAGCTTTGTAACTATGGAGCTCTATGGGAGTCTACATCAACGAAAATGGTCGCTCACTTAGCTCCTGGCCTGTGGCGTGTTCAGTACAGAATTCAGATGAAGACTGCCCTTTCCTAGAGTCATTACCTTCCGTCTAAAGTCTCTATACACCTCTCTTGCCAAGCGTCCTCAGTTTTCTTCCGTTTTTTTTTTTTTTCCTCATTGGGATTTCCACATGTCCCAGCCAATCAGGGTGCCCCGTACATGCTGAGACACGCCCACTTTTTTTAGAACCACATCCCCTTCAAACTCCAATTATAGTCCTTTTACGAGTGTTTTAATACGTTTAGGCCTAATATTTTCTTTTAATCTCTACAAATCTTACTACAAAAAAAAAATATATATATATATATATAATATATATATATATATATATATATATATATATATATAATATATATATATATATTATAGCGAGGTGCTGTCCATAGCAATCCTCAGCAAGAGAATCTAGAAAATTAAAGATATTAGCCAATATTTACATGCTTACAAAAAGAAAGAAAGAAAAACAACAACAACAATAGAAATAATAATATAAAGAAAAGCTAAGGACGTAATCAAGTATTTTAGGACAATCGATAATAACCACATTGCGGAAGTGAAGAATTATGGCCGATGAATTCTCAGCCCAAAACACGTTGAAGAAGTAGTAGTAGTTTTAGTAATAGTAGTACTTATACTACCATTATCATTGTTAATAGTATTAGTAGAAGAAATAGTAGTAATAGTATTAGGAGCAGCAGCAGTAGTAGTAGTAGTAGTGGTAGTAGTAGTAATTGTGGAGGTAGTAGTAGTGGTAGTGGGAATAGTAGTAGTAGTAGTTTTAGTAATGGTAGTGGCAGTAGTAGCAGTAGTTGTAGTATTAGTAGTAGTGGTAGTAGTAGTCGTGGCAGTATTATTAATAGCAGTAGTGGGAGTATTAGTAATAGTAGTAGTAGTGGCAATTATAGTTACAGTAGTGGTAATAATGGTAGTAATAGTAGTGGTAATATTAGTAATAGTAGTAGCGGTAGTAGTAATGTTAGTAGTAGTAGTCGCTTTTAGGAGAATTAGGAAGAAAATCGCCTCATATACATGCTCGTCTTTACAGATGTCACCATAATCTCAGCTTATCTATGAATGATCTATTATCTTTAGTCTCCATTATATCTCTCCCTTTTCCTACCACCCACATTTCCTCTTCTTTGCCCCTTGTTTTATTCTTCCATTTTTTTTGTTACAGAAATATTGTTACTGAGGTAGAGATGCACTAGACAGGTAGAAGCGCTTGATTAATGAGAGATTGTTGATGATAATGAATTGATAGTAGACAGGTAAGCGGAGGTAATTAGTTGATAATGGGCAGGGAAGTGGCAGTAATTAATTGATAATGGACAGGTAAGGGGCTGTAATTGATTGATATTGGGCAGGTATGTAGTGTTGATTAATTGATAATGGGTAGGTAAGAGACGGTAATCAATTGAGAATGGGCAAGTAAGAAGCGGTAATTAATTAATAATGGAAAGGTAAGTGGTGTTAATCAATTGATAATGGGCAGGTAAGTGGAATGCTGTATGGGAATTCACCGAGGCTACTCGAACACCAACTTCTCAAGTGTTTTTGCCTCGTCGAAGGAAGAAAGAAAAAGAGAAAGAAAAAAAATCTTACCCTTGTTTTCCTCCACCTTCTTCTCTCCCTTAATCTTATCTTCTTATCTATTTTGTCTTTTTCATTTTGTCGATTTTTGTTTTTATAGCCATTAAGATTATTTTGTTAATGTCGTTGATATTATACTACTACGAATACTAAGAGTAACACACACACATACACATACGATAGTACTAGTAGTAGCAGCAGTAGTAGTGGTGATAGTAGTAGTAGTAGTATACTATAAGCAATGGTAACAGTAGTAGTAGTAGTAGTAGCACAGTAGTAGTTGTAGCATCGGTAACAATAATGATAGCAATAGTAGTAATATCAGTGGTAACAGCAGTGGTAGTAGAATCCAGTTAGTGAATATACGGTAAAAAAGTCAGGGACAGGGCATGGCAACTAACGCTGTTCTTTTTTCGAAGTCGCACCACTACTTGGAATCTAGGAAGAAAATAGTTCTTGTCCCGGTTTTTCCAGATAATTTACTTTGTTGTTGCTATTGTTGTTCTTCTTCTCCTTCGCATTGTCATTGTTATTGTTATTATTATTACAGTTATTGTTATTATCATTATTGTTATTACTGTTATTATCAATATTGTTTATATTGTTATTATTGTTATTATCATTATTGTTATTATTGTTATTATCATTATTATTATTATAATCATAATTATCATCATCATTATTATTGTCATTATTATTATCATTATTACTATTGTTATTATTACTATCATCCTCATCCTCACCTTGATTATCATTATTATCATAATTATTATTTTCATCATTATTACAAAAATGATCACTATTATCACCATTCTTCTTGTTATTGATATTACCATTAACATTATCGTAATTATTATCATCATTATTATTGTTATCATTATCAGCATTTTTACCTTTATGATTATCATTATTATGATTACCTTTATTATTATAGTTGATGTTATCATTATCACTCTCACTATCATTATCATTATTGTCATTATCACTATAATTATTACTATTATATTATTATTATTTTTATATTATTATCATTGTAGTGTTTATCATTATTATTACTACCATCATCATCATCATTATTACCATTATTATCATTTTCATTAATATCATTTTCATTATTATAATTATCATCTTTATTTTCATTATCATTATCACATCATTATCATTATCAATATATTATTACTTTCATTATCATCATAATCATTTTAATAGCGGTTTATAGAATCATTCCTTTACCACAAGGAAAATAAGGTAGTATCTGTTTTTTCCTGATTACAGGACATTCAACTGGGAAAAAAAATCAAAATTATTCACCAAATATGAAATGGAAAGGATAATTTTCTTTTGCTTATATATATATATATATATATATATATATATATATATATATATATATATATATATATATATTTATATATATGTATATATATTCTAAAAAACAATGTTTTCATTTGTTATAAACAATTCATTGGCCAAGAAGGATGTTTTTTCTTCGTAAGAGCTTTAAATCGTCAACAATCCTACCAGTAAAAAATACGGGCTTTATAGCAACAGGAATAAGCAGATGCTAAGCCTTTCTGCTCGGTTCTTCAGTGGAAAGTTTATCAAGCGCGTGTTCATGAGGATATTAATTCCATGTTAAAGCGATGAAATCTAATCTATATCAGACGAGATGTAAACAGCAAAATTGCTACACAAAATTTGTCACGGCTTTATAGGAGGGCTAACTCTATCATCCCTAGAAGGCGAAAGATCAACCTTCTCAGACACAGCATTCACAATCTTCATGAAACCATCAGTTTTTTTTCTTTCTTTCTTTCTTTAAAGCTTCAGGAGGAATGGGTTCTCAAGCCAATATCTTTCTCCGGAAATATAGCTGAAGTCATATCTATAAAATAATAAAAGGCTACGTAATCAGCTGGATGAAGAAGTGCCTTTCATTTTCGTGTTTCTACTACGGCTATCTCTGTATAATGGATTCCAGACTAGTAGTTACTGGAAAGCGCATACGAACGCGGTTGTTGTTGTACCATGATATTCATGTTCCAGGTTAGGTAATAGATTGAGCAGCAGCAGGATTAGTAGTCTAAGTAGTAGATGCTGCATTCGTTTTAGGAGCAATAATATCTATTGTTCTAGTAGCAGTACAAGTATCAGTGATAACAAATAAAGTAGTCGTGCCAATAGTAACAACAGCAGTGATAGTGGTTGCTGTTTTCTTAATAATGTTGATGATGATTATGATGATGATGAAAAATGATAATTATAAT
>NW_020870530.1:115000-117500 GCF_003789085.1 Penaeus vannamei | reverse complement strand
GATGTACCTACAGCGGGTAATTGTATTAGCAATACCAATATCGGCAAATTTACTAGCCATGGCATTAGTAGCAGCAGATGTAGCAATAATAATAGTAGTATCAGTGTGGACTATGAACGACAGTAATGCTCAGCAAGATCGGTTACAATTACAAATCCGCTAAACCATCATCTAAACCTTTATCCTATTTATCTCTCAGACCGGAGGACAAGTTAATCATAAATAATTAATAAATAATCAGATATAATCTCTTGGAACCACCCAATCACCTATTTAGTCAAATGAATCACTACCACAGACTATACTAAAAACAGTTTTAGTCCCTCTTCATTAATGTCGGGAATTGTTGCTTTTCTTGAATATTTTAAGAGTAATTAATTTAACATTTGGTCAGACGGTTTTAAAAGAAGATGCATAAGCGACACAGTCCTATTGTTACCGCAGCTATCCCTGGTGAAATAATTTTTATTGAATATTATGTGTTCCAGGGGAATAAAAAGCAATATCCGATGAAGAAAACGAACGACATTGTCTTATCTTCCGAACTTTGCATGACAAGCAACAAATATTTACCATGCGTTCCAGTCTCCTCGAGAATGACCTTCCGTAGAATGGTGAAGCATTAATTTCCGTGGATCAGAAACAGAAGTGATCTCTAACACAACTACAATACCATCCCTTTTTTCCCCCTTCGTGATTATGTTCACAGGCATATTTACAATTATTCATCTGCCCGATTTTTAACAACAAGATTATCGAACCAGCATCACGTTGATACAATTCATGTAAGAAATGGTGTACCGCTGAGAGAACCATCTTTCTATGCAATTTGCCAAAATTAGCACATAGAAGACATTTACGTTCACAATCATTTCCAAATTCTGTCCACATCTTCCAACAAGCTTAACCTCCTCATCTCGGAACCTGGACACACGCACCTGGTAAACTGGCGCTAAGCAACACCAAACGGCCACGCAGTTTTTTATGGTGCAGTTCTGTTGCCAAAACAACCATTTCTAATGTAAGGTTTTCTTATTCTTATCATGCTATAGAGCCGAGGGGGTGTTGGGCAGTGACTAGAGTATTACGCGGATGAGTGGGAATTCTCAGTCATTATTTTCGCAGTCAGCTTATGTTGAGGCTTGGGTAACTATGCTACTTATATACTAATTCCTACCTATCAGCAGTAACATAGCTCGACATCTGGGGACCCTTATATTTTTAGGTATACTGTATAGGTATTCTAAATAATACTTACATATTGTGTAGGCCTCCTACATCGAATGCTCACATGGCAGTTAAATTGTTGTCGAAAGATGGAGCACTCTAGCTATATGGACTTAGCCTCTAGTTTATGCACCTCCAGACACACACAGCCTCCCCCCCTCCCACCACCTTTCATAACAGCCTTCCACTTCTTCCCCACAAGCTAAGTACTCACAAACACACACGCACACACTCGCACCGTAATATGTTTTGGCTAATGGGACTGGGATCGTGTAATGTACAGTGAATCATTGCTATTTCAGGATCTGGAACCTCTGCACAAGATGAGCTTATAATTCCATGACGTGCATTACCAGTACGATTACAATAATATAAAGTTCTGCGCCTATCCTTTATAAGATTGAAGTGGTTTCCTGCGTTCCTACTCATAAAGATATTGAACCACTTCAGGATGCTCTAGTGAAGATTCGGTTATTCCTCGCTACCCTATTTGTACTGTCAAGTGGCAAGGTCTTTCTCTTCTCCCTTCTATATTAGCTAAGCAGTGACAGAGCTTAATTTTCCACAATACTGGTGTTGCCATTAAGCTTCAATCACAAACCAGAATACTATCTACCATATTGTCCACTTTACAGCAGATATGAACACCACTGAAATGAAGCATATGCAAAGATATTGTTCCTTAGGTTTCATGCTACCATGCACTGTACATCTCATAGCTATATACCATGTGTGACATTTAAGCAAGTGTTCTGAACTAGGGCGGATCCAGGAAGTTGTGAAAGGGGGGTGGGTCGCAATGGGCATATTACTTTCAGACATACAAGTAATACCTCAGACATTCTAAGTAATTGGATTTCTATAGGGATTCTGATAGATTAAGACGGATTTTGAACAATCCTGGATTCCCTGGGGGGGGGGGGGCATGGATTGAAGATTGGGCCTCAGGGAAGAAAATCGTAAAAAAAAAAAAAAAACACTTGACTGCCACCATAAGCCTCTCAACCCTCTAAATCCGCCTCTGCTTAAACTATCTATTTCCTAAGTTTATTTCTTCTTTTTATTGAATTCTAAAAGCAAGACGAAGAGCGCTGGGGTAAGGAATATGTCAATAGACACCATTAACTGAAAAATAATTTTGTGTTATGTCCAAGATCATTCAAACTGATTGGATTGGAAGGAGAAAAAAAGAGGATAATGAGAATGATTAGAAGATGAATAGGAGAACAAGAAAATTAGAAAAGGGAATAAGGCAAAAGGAAATAGAGATAGA
>NW_020870530.1:107500-110000 GCF_003789085.1 Penaeus vannamei | reverse complement strand
TAATAATAAAAATAACAATGATGATAATAATGATGACGATAATAATATGGATATTAATAGCAGTAATAATAACAATAATAACAACAATAGTAATAATAATAATGATAATGATAATAATAACGATAATGATAATAATAATGATAATGATAATAACAATGATAATGATAATAATAATGATAATAATGAGAAAAATGATGATGACGATAAGCATACCAATAATAACAGTATGAACGAGAAGTTTGCGAAAGACACTGGAAAACCGACCTTGAGGCGCTGGAATACCGGAAGAAACTGGATTCCAGGTAGAGCACCTGTCACGAGGACCGAAGCCGTAAAGTTGGAATATGGAGATGGTGATAAGGATAATGATAGGCATTGGAATATTAATAGCAGCGATGGTGATGAAAGTGACAATGAACGTGGTAACAGTGATGATGATAATGATGATGATTATGATTTACAATTTACAATAATGATAATAATGATTATGATAATATTTACAATAATGATAGTTACAATGATAAGTAGAATGATAATGACAATAAGAAGAATGATAGTGATAATAGTGATGTTGATAATGATGATAATCATAATAATAATGAATACTAATAATGAAGATGATGGTAATAAAAAAAAATAATAATGATCATGTTAATAATGATGACAATGAAGATAATAATGATCATCTTGATAATAATGATAATAGTAATAATATGATAACAAAAATATTTTTGATGCTATCGATAATGATAAGATAATAATAACGATAATGATGTTGATAATAACAAAATAGTAGTAGTAATAGCAGTAATAATGACAATAATAATAACATTAGTCACAATATTAAAAAAAGAACACACTTACTAAACCACACCAGGCTGTACTAGACAGCCCGTTCAATACAGACTGGTGCATAACTTAAGACTTAATAGACTAGCGTTTTTTGTTTCCTTTCTGCTACACCCTGTAAGTGGTTAACAGAGATTTTAGTATGAAGTATATGATCATATGTTCTAACATTGTTATATACATTGTTGTTATTTTTATCATTAATGATATTGTCATTATTATTATAACAATTCTTTGTATTATTATCATTTTTATTATTATTATCATCATTATTATTATTATTTGTATCATTATCATTATTATCATTATCATTCGCACATTGATAATAGTAATACATAAATTGTTATCACTATGGTTCTTATTGTAATATTATTATCTCTATCATTATTATTTCGCTTATCAATATCATTGTTATTATTGTTATTGTTATCATATTGTTGATATTATGAGAATTATCAATTTCATTATCATCACCATCATAATTATCAATAGTATCATTACCATTATTATTATCATTTTTGTTATCATCATCTCTAGTATTATGATAATCATCATGATCGATAATGATCCTTACTGCTGATATCGCCATGATTCCTCTTCACCCTCAGGTCATACGCGCATGGACACGTGGCGATAACTCCTTGCTATGTCAACGCCAATTGTTTCTCGTCGCGCCAGTATTTGCCTCAGCCAGTTCAGTGCAGTTTCTGGCTGGTCGATTTCTCGTTGTGATAATTGTTTAAGGGAGGAATTTGCTGATTTCCTTCCAAGAGAGGAGCCTGAGGGACCGAGTCGATTTTCTTTTGTGGGTTATGTGAAGATGTATTTTTTTTTTTTTTTTTTTTTTTTTTGGAGAAATGTTGATGAATGTTGTGTTCTGAGTAAATATCGTGCATAACAGGTCATTGAGTGTACCTGCTTTGGAGAGCTTTCTGCACCATATGTCAATATATTTTCGATGGTTGCTCTACTGAAGAAGTTTTAATGTAAGTACGTATTGTTGATGCAATTACCAAACAGGGTGTTACTTAGCAACTGCTATTAATGTATATATCATTTTTGCGTTCTATGTCTCCCCTTTTCAGTTGAATACATCAATAACTCGAAGTATATAGTGCATTTTTTGAGATAAAACTCTTGATCATAGTTACATGTATTTTATCTTTTATGTACGCTTGTGCATTCCGATTTCGTGTATTTAACCTTTATCGTCCCTGCCGGACCGCCTCGCTGTGAGAGAGGAGCCTTGGTGCTGCCAAGGTTTTTTTCTGTGATGCAGGTCGGGGGAAGCCTTGGCGATCCATACTTTCGTAAATCGTGTAAGTCTATGTGTATATATATTTATATGTATATACATATATATATATATATGTATATATATTATATATATATATATATATATATATAATATATATTTTTTTTTTTTTTTTTTTTTTTTAACCTAGATTAACTCCATTCTATCTCATTAAACTTTATTCGATTTCACCCCAATTTATTCATTAATCTTTTTGCCACAACACGCGTCCACCGCCAGTGCGTTGCGTGCAAGGAGAGCATAGAGCAACAGAGCTCATGCCTCAACGTCGATATTGCAAACCAGGGTTTCCTGGAAAGTGCAAGACAGACGCATATGTGGAAAGGTATGAATGAG
>NW_020870530.1:95000-97500 GCF_003789085.1 Penaeus vannamei | reverse complement strand
CAACCCTACGACTACTACTACATCCTCATCCACCACCCACCCATTACCTTTACCATATATACATATCAGTGAATTAACGCCATGGGTTTTCTTATAAAAATATATACCATTAATAAATATGCCCATTTAGGTTAAAACACATGTAACCTAAACATAACTGAAGACGTGAAATAAGATTAGAAGCTACTGCGGCTAGTTACTTCTTGAAAAACCTTCAGTGTTGAGAAGCGAAAAGTGATAACTCACTCTTTTTGCACTTACAGAGGTTTGTCATCACATTAAAAGGTATAGTTGCCATATAAGCCTATATTTCATACAATTATAACGTTTCTTTTTAACTTGGAAATGATTGTGGGGAGGGGTCACGGGCTACACAATTGTTCCAACAAATTATGGGATTGGAGCGTGATGCAGTCCCACACCACCTCCACGCCAGACTTTTAAGAATACCACTCCAATGTGGTGTGGGACGAAGAGATCCAACATTTCGTTTAAGAACACGGCTGTTAGACCTCTAAGAAACCCGCTCTTGCACCATTATGAGCGAGGATGTCCCTAGAAATTTAGACAGACACAGCTGGTGGTAACGTCGGTAAGGCCTTGATGGATTGTTACGTATGATATCATCTTTATCTCGTCCTGATTACTTGTTTTGTTAGTAGTCTTGCCTTTATCATTATCATTGCAATATTTATTTAAAAATACTTTGTTATTGGGCACTTAAGATAACAATGAACCTAAACGGTGTCAGCACTGTCAGGGTAAACGTATTTTAGAACAAACATGCACTGATTATGCTTCATTCTTTACCAATTTTGTATTCCATCACTTTTGCATTCATGTGTGCTTCAAAACATTTTATCCATCAAATGGATCTGGTCACGTGGTCAGGTCACGTCAGTAATCATGTGAGCTAGATAGATAGATAGATGAACAGATAGATAGATAGATAGATATAGGTATAAGAAAATGAATAAATGTGTATAAATATACATATAATTATAAATATATGCTATATGAATACACCCATACATGTATGTGTGTGTGTATATATATCATAGAATCTATGATATTGTACATAATTCGTTCATGCCTTCCATGTACCTCTAATCTTCATGCCAGATTCATGATAGTTAATACATCGTAGCTTATCTGAGTAAAGGAGAAATTGCAAAGTCTATATTAATTCGATGAGATAATTTCTCTTCTAGAAAGAAGTGAAAGTTGAATAAACATGGACAACTGCATAATGTAAACTCAGAACTTTCCTAACTCTTACGTAAGGAATTCATAATTCGAAGAAAGTAATGACTAGACAGACATCTCTAAAAGAAAAAGAGAAAAAAGAAAAACGTTCATACTAATAAAACGAAGGAATTAGACATTTTATAACAATTGTTTCATTTCACGCAACAGCCACTCTGCCGCACCTCCCCCACTTCCCCTCCTCCTCTTGACCCTCGTCCCCTTACCCCCTAGATTCCCCCATCCCCTTAGCCCCCAACGACCCCCCCCCTACTTAGCCGCGCCTGCAGTAATTCCTAGAAAAAGGAACGGCTTGTTATTACGTCCATGAGAATCCCGAAGAGGAACTGGCGAGAGAAGAGCTCCATCTTGCAATTTTTATCTGACGGATTTTTTTTACTCACATGCCTTGATATATTTTTTTCTTTCTTTGATGATGAAGAAGTCTTCTCTAGCGTTATCCGCGGATTGCTATCCACTCGGGCCTCCACGCTGATGCACGATAAATCACGTGATGAAAGCGGATACAGGATATCCTCTTTCTTTTAAGATACCTCGCGCGCGCTCCCTTTCCGAGGAGTCAATTTTAACGCGGTTTTAATCAGTGTTTTGGTGTTACTCGTTAGCACGAGTACTTTATCCCAGGAGAATATATTGGATTTACTGGACACTATAAACAATTATGTAGAATCGAAAATCTTATCATTGACAGTACATTCTCCTCCAGAAACAAGCTACAGTGTTTCGTAGACATACGTACACATATACTGCATAAACATACACTCCCCCCTACCCTCCCGCATGACCTTACATACAAAATCACAGCGTATGTGTGCAAATGTATGTGCATGCATCATGGTAAGCATGCGTAGAAAGAAAATGACAAAGAAATGACTTGATTCACACAATATGCCATATTCATTACTCACACGTTTACGGTTCCACGAAGCCAAACAACCCGTGAGAAAGCTTCATTTCCGACCAAAACCTTTACCGTGAGCGCTTCCTTTAGCCACGTGTAAGAAAGCCAGGTCGTCTGATTTATTATTAGTATTATTAATTTAGATTTATCATTATTGATTTAGCTTTATTATTATTGATTTGGATACATTATTATTCATTTATATTTATTATTATTCATTTATATTTATTATTATTCGATTTATTATTATTCATTTAGATCTATTATTATTGATTTGGATTTATAATTCATTTATTTTTATTATTATTACTTTAGATTTATTATTATTCATTT
>NW_020870530.1:75000-90000 GCF_003789085.1 Penaeus vannamei | reverse complement strand
TATGAGAAAACAAAAAGTACGAGCTTTGATCTTTTAATGTTTATATCCCATACAGACAATTATAGGTGTGTTGTACCATCTCTCTCTCTCTCTCTCTCTCTCTCTCTCTCTCACTCTCTCTCTCTCTCTCTATATTATATAATATATCAATAATATACTATATATATATACAATGAGTATATATATATATAGATAGATATAATACAGTATATATGTCTACATAAAATATATATATGTGGAGGGAATTTCCGAAAATGGATCTGCAGACACTGATGCAGGAGAATGGACGTAAATAGAAAAGAAACTGGCCCAAGTTACGAGCGAGAAAACGAAGAACAGAGAGGGGGAAGGAGTCTATAAAAGAAAGCTGCCATCAGACTTAGGAAATGAATCATGTATTCCGTAAAGGCGCAAGACTTAAAGGCGTGGGATAACTATAAGTGGAAGAAAGAAAAATTAACAGCGGGATTGTAAATGGGTGAGGGTAACTTTTTCAGTTACTATCCTGTCGAGTCACAACGTGCCAAGAATAGAAGATAAATTTGAATCACATGGAATAGTTATGTAAGGGCGCGAGCGTGGGTCAGACATTCAGAGATAAGCTGGAAGAAAGTTTATAAGAACACATGCCAAGATATTGTTGCAGCCTCCATAACTATTTCTTGTATAGAATTTCAGAGACATGCTGATGTTCACATAAATATGAACAGAATAAGAGTCGGTTTAATACCTGTACTCTCCGTACCCCACACACACATCACACACAGCCACACAATAAGGTCTAATATAAGTACTTACTATTAGACTCTCTGCACACACATAATACACAATGCTATACCCGTTAATAAGCCTATATGTTTTAAACTAACGCTGGACCCGACTGAGTGCCTTGTCTTTGCCAAACATTAATACCCGACCACCTACGTGTGGTTCCGCCTACTCGTCACATGGTCACCCCTCACCAAGGCACGTCTGTGATACCGAGCTCCTGCTATCTTCAAGCTTATCCCATTTCTACTCGTTGCCGTGTTTCGAAAATCTTCCGGTCATTTTATAGACCCTTGTCTACTAATATTTGGATTATTTTGTATTTTTATGGCTCATATATCCGGGGACTTCAATCCCAACGATAGGGTGAACTATATATTAACTAATACTACTTATTTATATACCCACATTTCATTATCTAATTATTAAATAACTTATTTATTTATTTATTTCTATTATATTAATTAGTTAACTACGTATATAAATATTAATTATATATATATATATTATCATAACTTTATTACTACTTTGTAACAATTAATATGTAAATATCCTTCGTATACTATATGTTATTATATTTATATTAGACTATTATACTTATTATATATTATATACTATATATATTAGACTATATACTACTATATATTAATACTTAAATCTATATTCACATTATTATCTATATATATACCATTATATTATATCACTTATATATATAAAATAATACAAAAATAAATAAAAACTTATAATTATAATATTATTCACTTACTCACTCATATATATATACTATAACCATATATATTGTAAAAACTTTTTTTATACCTTTTATTATATCTCTGCCACTCCCATATCATACATACCATACTGTATTTATTAATATAATATTATATTCAAGCTATATATTATAATCTTATTAGATAAACCACAATAAAATGTAAACTTCACAGTTTTCAACATCTTAACATATCCCCCTGCACTATATATCTAATCCTAACTATAAATACTATAAATATATATATTATCTACTATAAATCATATACCACCTCGACTATCTTATGATATTGTTATGGTATGTTAATATTATAACCCATATAACATACCATATCGCCATATAGTATAATATATTAATATATTTACTATGAAGTGTAATATACCGTATACCAGTTATAATTCCATAACCATATATATATACCATATATAAGAGTACTCATATCATAAATTTAAACATCATAAAATATAGACCTATATCTCCGTATAATATACTATATAGGCACATTATACAAATTATTATAATCCTATTTCATAGTCTTAATAATCTTATAATATTTATTTATATATATGTATGCTTATGTTTAAATAATAACTATACATATATCTATACTATACATTACATACACACTATATGTATATACTCATTGTATAATTCACCTATCTATCTATAATCATCTCTACCTATCTATCTTATACTTAGCTAATTCTATCTATCTATACTATACGGAAACTATATATTATGTTACTATTGACAACTACATACCATCATATCTTTATACATACATCTCATATTATTATATATATGTTTATATATATATAACTATATACTATATTATAGAACACAACACGCACACACACACACACACACACACACACCCACCACCACACACACACACAATCACACACACAACAACACACATCACACACCACATAATATTATTTAATATATATATATTATATACTTAATATACTTTATCAACATATATATATAATTATATAATATCTATAATTATAATATTCATAAAATCATGTTTGTATGTGTGCTTGTGCATATATACATACATTTAACCACATACAAAACACTTACATTATATAACTATCTACTATTATAATTAATTTTATATATACCGACTTATTATATATATATACCTCATATATACAGAATATGTTACTCTTATATTTGTTATCTATTGTGTGTCTACTACTTACTACAATATAATATAGTATACTATTACTTACTATAGTATATCATACACAATTGTTTATTATATATTGCATACCACCAGCACACACACCACAACACATCACACCTACTACACACACACACACCACACTCACACCACCACACACACACACAACACACATACCACACACTATCACACTACACACTACACCACAACATATATATAAACTATTCATACTACATAATAGTCTACTATATTATATATCATATATCTACGATATTTCATATATAATTATTTTATAGTATATATTACTAACTTTATATGCAGATATGCGTAAAGTATCTAATGAATTTACATTATGCTAATTCTATATATATCTTCATATATAAACTATTATATATTATACTATTATACTTATATATAATTGATTATAGCTATATAAAGTTTCGTATTAGTTGTATCGGCTCAAAATGAACGTTATGAATATCACATCAGAGCCTGAATTATCACTATTTTCTCTCATTTTACCATTTCCTTGGCGACTACTTTCCAAAGTATTTCAGAAAATTAACGGACTACAACAAACTGAGGGCCGGCTATATATCAAAAAAAGAATCCCAAATGTACTGGCATCATTCAAATATGGAAGGATCGGTTCAAAACAAATTCATACACATGTCTTCTCTTAAACATTTCCCCCCCTTAAGCTGCATGTTTTGATTTCCCTCTATGTATCAATTTCGCATCACGGCTTCCAACTGGCTATCGGAAATACAAGAAACAACCCTTTCTTTATTTTAGTGCATTTCAATCGAGATTTCTTATACTTCACTCTAATATATGTTTATTTTTTGCACATAGTATCACAGAAACGCTTCCATTCGACCTTTTCGTCCTATTAATATACTAACATAAAATCTGGCTACAGGCGCTCTACAATGTTTACATGTAGAAACCTGCGCGCGCATGATGTGAGGGAAAACATTAGCCGTGATCTGTTGTGAAAGCGATCATACTAACTTTACGGAACTTTTGCGATTTGCGTTACACTTTTGAAAAAATGCCACATATGTGATGTGCTGTTGGTTGTACTAACCGCAAGGCAGGAAAAATTCTTCGTAGCCTTCTATGGGTATGCCAAAAGGGAAAACTCTGATCGAAAAGCGGAAAAGGGAAGCTTGGATGCACGCAATCGAAGAGAGAGAACTGGCTCTTCATTGTCCATACGGATAGCAGTGGGGTCAAAGAGACGTGATGGTCTCTGGTATGCAGTTGCTGTCATCTTCATCACCGCTGCTAGTACCGCTTCGTATCCATTTCTGGTCCTGCTACATTATTATAGTTCATAACATCACCATTTCCCATATGTACATCATAATTTGTCGCATATAAGCTGTAAATGCTGCTGCCTGTGGATAAATTTCATATACCGTATTGCAACATTTTTTTTTGTCTGGAGAAATATATTCCACTGATTGGAGCTGGATTGCCATTTTACCTGGGTGCCTCCCAGAAACAAAGTTGGCTGGTACATGAGGCTGGCTTGTTTAATTTAAAGTGTTCTGCTGCCTCTGACATGGAGAAATGTCCTGTCACGTGACTGCAGCATGAACATAAGGCTGTTCTGCACGTCTCCACTAGGAACCTAACCATCAGCCTTGTTAAGGCATACCCAAGTCTAGGTAGCACTTTTAGAATTAAAAGAAATTCAAAATTTCGTTCCTTTGAATTAATGTCAACTGAAGAAAACTTTATTATCAGTGATCAGAATCTCATTAGTCATATTTTAAATATTTACCCAAGAATCAAAATTTATGATTTAATTTAAGAAGGCCAATATCCATTTCATATGTTGAGCATATGTTTAATCCTAACCCTCACCCTAAAATTTACTTCTGGTATGCTAAAAGAAGAAAAGGAAGAAGAAAGAAAAAATAATGGGTGCCTTTGGTAGTTGGATGACAATCACCATTCAGAAAATGACCAGCAACAAAGTAATCATAAGTTTCTAAGGACTTGTACGCTTTCAAGAATTCCTTTGTGAAAACGCTTGGCGTGTCTACAGTATATTCGGCGACATTTCTCCATGTTGACCCCGGTAGTTTTGAAATATCGCTTACCGACTTCCATCTCGCAAGGAAGGAAAGAAACTTCTCTTCATTACTAAGAGTCATTATCGAGATATTATGTTATTTATCAGCATCTTCGAGATTTTAATGTTTTCTTGTTAGGGTGCTTCCACACTAGTGACAGGGCCGGTGTTAGGAAATGCGGGCCCAATTAGAAAACTGATGAGGGGGCTCCTATTCTACATAGTACAATTTATGGATTATATTTCATTAAAAAACACACAGACACAAAAAAGGAAAAAAAAAAACGAATAAACATTAAATGCTGGGTATAATAAATACATAAATTAATATTATGAGGAAGAATATCTTGTTCTTCATTTCACGTTTTCAGTAGTATTTAGTACCTCATATGAAAAATATATACATATATATACATCGTAGAGGACACGTTGGTACGGATTTGTTGCGCGATATGTTAGCAGTCCTGGTGGACGAGGTGATGTCGCCAGAGACCCCCCGCCAACCAACAGACCAACGTGGTGTGGATAGTTTCACCAAGTCGACTCTTCTTGCCGACATGTTTCTCAACATTGTAACAGATATGTCCCCATATACACCAGATTTGTATCCGAATGCTCCCCACAATGTGTTAGCATGTCACTGGTGTGGACGCACTTTAAATCACAGTCTCGAACGGTCTGTTGCCTGGCAGTGTGTGCGCGCGCCTTGCTTTCATGAGAACTCCTACGAGGGAAGGGATCTATCTATGCGTTCAGTTTCCCGCTCCATAGACTATAGCATCAGCTGAGCGGAGCCTCGGCCTAAGGTCTATATATTAGTATATAGACCTTGCCTCGGCCTACGGAGAAGTCGCCCTCCCGTGCTCTTGTTGATCCTATCTTGGCGCCGCGGGGGATTGATTAAGGCCTCAGCTGTTATTGCTTACTTAGAATTCAAACTTATCTGTTGACGTGGCAGATGACGACGTTACAAATAATCAGTAACAAGTAACAACTGGAGTCTTAATCACCCGGAGCGCCAAAATAGGATCGAACTTACGATCATAAGTTCAATCAGTGCTTGGGCATTGGGTCACTGAACCCTCAAGAAGACACAGATGAAAGACGCTGATTATAACCTGTGTCCTGTACAAATATGCGGGCTAAAAAAATATATGTCCACGAGTGTGTTTTCGTGTCGGGTGGGAAGCTCTGGCAGCGTGAAAGAACAAACTGGATTATGTTTATGTTTAAAACCCACAACCACAGGAGAATTTTTACTTGTAAAGATTAACGGATATGTTGTAACATGAACGTTGCCTTCAGACTATACATGCTGTCAAACCTTGCCTGCAGACATTGTGATTTACAAGACACTATGTAAAAGAAATGAAAAACTATATGTATTGTATTGTTTAAATATACAGCTTCCAATATTATTTATCATACTTATTAGTTGGTTTGTCAGTAATAACGAATCACTTCTTTGTTGCTAAGAATAATCGTGTATCTTCAACATTCATCATCGTGGCTACGCTCACCCTCCAGCATTATTTTTTAAAATAATTTCTTAGCAATAATAGATAAGAGGCAATAAAATTATAAAATGGTATTAAAGTGCATATTCTTTATTTTTACGTGGTGGATGCAAAGAAAGGGAAAAGAAAATCCGCGAGTTTTTTTTTCTACTCGAACGCTCTTTTTTAATAAAATTTCTTAAAATAGAACATATTCTCAGAATGTCTAATTAGCTCTGATATATCATGGAATGTTTAAGGAAGATAACGATTTGGTTTTAATCACCGAGAAAAGAAAATACAGACGCGACATCTCTTTATCCGAAGCTTTTGAGACGAGACACATTTCGGGATTCGGATTTTTTTCGAATTTCAGAAGGATAGAACAGGCAGTCCGTAACCACACACATCTGTGGAGTGACGCATGGAGTGAGTGACGACTAAAGGGTATTGCAGTTTATTTGTATTGTAATGAATTATATAACTGAAGCAGACTATTGTTAGATGCAGAACCCGATGATCTTGAAAGAACGGCATCCGAGACATCCTCGTTGTCATGGTAACCACCGATAAACAATAAAAGCCCTTCGGTATTCAGAGAAGGGATTGGGTACCTCTACTTCTTTGTCATTAAGGACATACGCATTTTTTTCTTATTTCTTCATATATAGTTTTTTTCCCTTCTCATATGAATATAAACTGAAAGAGAGAATGTCATATTCAGTTTCTTCTCTTTTTTTCCAACAGCAACTTCCTTCGAAGACGTGACGATGGCCTGCGATCCGCCAGAGGAACTTCACGTGGTGCGGCCTGCCCTCACGGTGACCAAGAGGGACCACACCTACGATTACAACCCCGGGGAGAAGCGAAGTAGGTCGGGCTGATAGTGATCTGTGTTCTGGATTTACATTTATAAGCCGGCCACCTGTCTCAGAAATGGGTTAATTGTTATAGGTTTGGGTTCTATTTCAGTATCAAAGGTTGTGTTTAGGTTTGGATAATTCTATGTTGGGGTCTCAATATTCTATAAATGCAGTTTTCTAATTAAAACGATTGGACAAGCACGGATTGGAAACACTTAGAGATCTTATAACCAAAATAAAGAAAATGATAAACGCAGTTATCATTGTCGAGATAAACAAGTGTGCAAGTTAAAGGGATTTTCCTATAAAATAATTTGGGAATTACATTCTTTTCTCTTCTGTCAAATACTCTCAATATGTCAAATCAAACATTTAAAAACTCAATCTTGTAACAGAAAAATGCTTCGAAACCTGTTCTTTCTCAACAAAAGGGAAAATCGTATTCGATAGCTGCGTGCAATCCCACAAAGGGGTTCGGAAGCGACGTTGCTACTTGGTGACGTTGCAATTTTGCCCCGTTATGAGAAATACTTTTACGGTTATCTTACCCATATCTTTGTACAGGTTTGTGCGAAACGTTATCAGATCGTGTGCGAGAGTGCGACCGCGGCCGCGCGTGGGGCGCCGTGACAACCAAGCTGCCCATCCTTTCCTGGCTCCCGCGCTATAATTTCCGCACAAGCTTCGTTGGAGATGTTGTTTCAGGCACGACCGTAGCCATCATGCACATCCCGCAAGGTGAGATTCTCGTGCAGTCTCAAATATTAATAAATATTATTAATATTAAGTGATAATCTAAGATAGAGGAGGAAGATAACCTGTAGGATTTATATTTATCATTTAGGAATGGCATACGCGCTCCTGGGAGGTCTCCCACCTGTCGTAGGCCTGTACATGGCCTTCTTCCCTGTTCTGATGTACGTGGTATTAGGAACGTCTCCTCATATCTCCATGGGTAAGCTCGGGCAACTGTCTTGACTCTTAATGGTGTGTTTTGCGAAATTATGTCTTTCGTTGATGAATTAGATAAACGAACTTTGTATCAGAAATAATATTCCTTACTGATGCATCTTAGGATCGTCCGCCATTGTGAGCATGGTGATGGTGCAGGCGGTGGGGGACCTCTCCTCAAGCGCCGAAGAAGCTCCACAGGGCCCTCGTGACGTAAGCCCCCTTCAGGACAGCGTCAATGGAACAGCTGTGACCTACACTCCGATACAGGTCGCCTCTGCACTGTCTCTGGTTGTCGGGGTTTGGCAGGTGGGTGTCCTGGATGAAGGCTTTCGGGAGGAGGGGGGGGGCGGGTCGAATAACTAAAAGCCTTTGGAACTACAAGTGGAATACATGCTATTTCTTTTTTCGTTCATAGACAAAGGTAGTTGACCGGAAACACAATAACGTGCGTGTGTTGATATTAAACCACATTTTTTATTGAATTTAAAAAAATCTTCTCAAATCTTAAACGGCAATAAACTCACACAAACCCGACTCGAGACTCAGTTTCTTCCATCACCGACAGATAGCGTTCGGTCTGCTGCAACTGGGTGAGGTCCTCGGAAGGTTCCTGTCAGACATGCTCATCTCAGGCTTCACGACGGGGCTGGCCTTCCAGGTCCTCACGTCACAGGTCAAGTCCCTCCTCGGTATCTCTGTACCTCGACATAACGGGCCATTCAGTATAATCTATGTAAGTTCAACACATCCCTAAAATGAAGAATAAAAGAAGTTTTGAGTCATTGCTGTTGATGAGTTAATTCTAATTTGGTACTGAAATTAAGAGAAAGAGACGTGAGAAATTGCTGTGGGTGCAAGTGCAAAGAAATGCGGTATTGATAGTTAAATACACTCTTGTATTGCTTCCAGACGTACGTGGATGTCATCGATCAGCTGCTGTCAGCGAACGTCACTGTCATGATAGTGTCAGCCATTACAATGATCGTTCTCATAATTAATAATGAACTCATCAAGGTAAGCGTCGCAAGGTCATATCATCATATGTCATATTATCATTATTGTTGTTATTCTTATTGTTATTATTATTATTATTAATATTGTCATTACCATTGCTATAATCACTATTATTATCATTTTTATTATTCTTATTCTTATTTTATCATATCGTTATTTTCTCATCATGATCGTTATTACTATTGCTGTTATTATCATTATTGTTATCATTACTATCATCATTGGTGTTATTGTAATTCTTATAATCATTATCATTATCATCATCATTATTATTTTTTATTATCATTTTCATGATCATCGTCGTCGTCGTCCTCCTCATTATCATTAATGCTATTACCGTTATTATGATCAATGTCATTATCATTATTGCGACACCTGCTACTTCTATTACCTACTATAACTACCGCTATTTCTTTATTGCTACCATCATCTTATTAATAAACACCCATACACATTCCAACGTATAAGACATAAAACATACTTACCTACCTACTTACTCACTCACGCCCCCCCCCCTTTCCGTTCCCCTTTAGCCCCGGGTGAAGAAAGTGACGAACCTGCCCGTCCCGATTGAGCTCCTGGCAGTGGTGGCGGGAACGGTGGCGTCCTACTCCCTCGATCTCCACCAAAACTACGATGTCCGCGTCGTTGGAGATATTCCTACGGGGTGAGGGCGCCGCTTCCGTTGCGCTGTGACTTTGTTGTCGTTTTGGTGATGTTTTTGTTGGTGTTGATGTTGACATTATTGTTTTTTTAATTATTTTTATTGATATTATTATCGTTATTGCTTTTGAATGATTTTTATTGATATTATTATCGTTATTGTTTTTTTTATTATTTTTATTGGTTATTATTATGTTATTGCTTATTATTATTATTATTATTATTGTTATTGCTGTTATTATTATTACTATTGCTATATTTATCATTGCTTTTACGATTATTATCATTATTACGATTATCAACATTACTGCTGCTGCTGCTGCTGCTACTACTATTATTGGTTTTGCCTGATTAGTCTCGAAACGCGATAAAAGCAATCGTTGCTTCCACCTCACGCACACCTCCCTCCCGCCACAGCCTCCCCTCGCCTTCGGTGCCGCCGCTGGAGCTGCTTCCTCGCCTCGTGGTGACCGGGTTCGTCGTCGGCCTCGTGGGCTACGCCACTTCCTTCTCCATGGCCAAGCTCTTCGCCAAGAAACAGGGCTACGCTGTCGACGCCACGCAGGAACTCTACGCCCAGGTACAGTGCTCAGAGATTATTGTTTTTCTTCCTCCGCCAAGGAGATTATGCTTTTGGTAGCGTTTGTTAGTTAGTTTGTTGGTCAGGAGGATAACTTAAAATGCTATGAACAGATTTCTACCAGAGGTGTGTCTCATCCTAATTTAGATGCCATTAAATTTTGGTGGTGATCCGGATCATGATCCGGGTCCAGAGTTTTTTTTAAGGATTGCATGTTACCCTTAATGCCAAGGCAATAGGGGTAACTATTATCATTATTAGCATCGTGCGATAGGGACAACTTTTTGGCACGAATTCTTATCCTTATCGTACTGCCTTGGCGGAGGTAAGCGCTCGTCGAGGGCTTCTTGCTGATTTTTGTTATTATCACGGTTAGGGTTAATTTCAGAGGCGGAGAAGACAGGGGTAGAGACGGTGAAGGGAATATAGACGTAAATGAAACTAATTGATATGTATATGACTGTGAATAAAATCCTTTTCTCTTTACTTTACTCCATTTGAAATAGCTAACAAAAGTAAGAGATGCGATTGAGAAGTTTCGATTAGTCTTTCTCAAATTTACCGCAAATACGTCAATTATATATATTGCTTTGTGAAATATACAATAGGCATTTATACTTCTTTCTACACACGTCCCCTTTCCCACACGACACACAGGGCGCGAGCAACGTCTTCGGCTGCTTCTTCTCCAACGGCCCCGTGGCTGCTTCCATGTCCCGCTCCATCATCCAAGAGGGCGTGGGCGGGGTCACGCTTATCACGCCCCTCATCTCCTGTGGTTTTATTGTCCTCATTCTACTCTTTGTCGGGCCCTTGTTCGAGACTCTGCCGCACGTAAGCGTTTAGATTTTTTTTTCACTTAAGTTGTATTTAATCGTTGTAATATGTTGTTGTTGCGTTCAGTGTTTTTTTGTTTTTCTGTTCAGACTTTTACCACTTGAGTTCCTGTTACATTCCATGCTTTAAGGTCTGCTTTGCTTCGCTCCCTTCACTGCTTCTCTTCCCTCCCCAGTGCGTCTTGGCGTCCATCGTCCTGGTGTCCCTCAAGGGGATGTTCATGCAGTTCCACGAGCTGGCGGCGCTGTGGTCTGTCTCCAAGCTGGACGCCCTCATCTGGGCCTCCAGCTTCCTCGCCTGCGTCGTCGTCAGCATCGACTTCGGGCTGTTTGTGGGCATCGGCGTGTCGGTGCTGGTGCTGCTCTCCCGGTCCCAGAGTTCCTCGCTGCGCCGTCTGGGTCGCGTACCCGGAACCGATCTCTATCTCGACTGTGACAAATATGGGACGGTGAGTTCATTTGGAGGAAGGATGGTTGGCGGGGCTTTGCTTTCTCTTTCTCTCTTTTGCATTCTTTCTTTGGCCAACTCCCTCTCTGCCTGACTGTCTCTGTCTCTCTCTCCCTTTCCCCCCCTCTCTCTTTCTCTTTCTCTCTCGCTCTGTCTGTGTCTGTCTGTTTCTGTCTCTGTGTCTCACTGTCTCTCTCTCTCTCCCTTCCCCCCCCCTTCTCTCTCTGTCTGTGTCTGTCTGTCTGTCTCTATTTCCCTCTGTCTGTCTGTCTGCCTCTGTCTCCCTCTGTCTGTCTGTCTCTCTCTCTCCCTTTTTCTCCCCCCCTCTCTCTCTCTTTCGCTCATTCTGTGTCTGTCTGTCTGTCTCTGTCTCCCTCTATCTGTCTGTCTCTCTCCCTTTTTCTCCCCCCCCCTCTCTCTTTTTCGCTCTGTGCCTGTCTGTCTGTCTGTCTGTCTCTGTCTCTGTCTCTGTCTCTGTCTCTCTCTCTGTCTCTCTCTCTCTCTCTCTCTCTCTATCCCTTACTGCCCCTATCATCTCCCCCTCATTTTCTACTACCACAGCACAGTTTCATCCCCAATCGGATTGTGAAAGATCCTACTCATTATAATCACATTAAATCATGTTCAAACCCTTGATTTCCAGAGCGGATATCACCTTCAGAGAATATTATCTTTAGTATTTTAAAGTATGTCTTTTTTTTTGCTGTTATCAGGAATATTAATGATAGCAGTGATAACAATTGTCAAATGTTAGTGGAATTGATAATCATAATGGTAATGATGACATCTACGGTAATATAAAACATTAGAAATAATAATTATAAGCTATAATAGTAATAGCAATTATACTGTTGATAGTAACAAATAAGATTATGTGAATATTGGTAACAGCAGTGTACGAGTATGTATTGGTTTGTAATACTTATGGTATGGTTTCTGATAAAAAATGATAACAAATATGACAATTGCAACATTGATGGCAATGATTCTATTCTTACAACTTCTACAACCAATGATCCTAGGGAGTACATTTAATCATGTAAATATAATGAAAACAATAACAAAAGTAACAATACAAATAATGCCGATAATCATAAGAAAGGAGATGGCTATAACACCGATATTAATCATGATAACACCATCACTAAGGATCATACCAATACGAACCAACATCACAGTAACTGCAAAACACCAGGAACGAGGAAAACAAACAACCCCAGTAACACGCATTCCACCCACAGGCCCAGGAAGTCGCCGGCATAAGGATCCTCAGGGTCGACGGGCCCCTCCACTTCGCCAACGCCGCCCAGGTCAAGGAGGACCTTCTTGAGGCGGCAGGTCTGGGCGAATCTGGGCCGCCGACACAGCCGGGTATTTACAGTGTCCCGGGGAATAGCTTTAAGGTAATTCTATCTTGGTTGAACTCTTTTCGGGTGGAGTAGTTGGTTGAGGTTGAAGTATGAAGTTGAATTGGATGCTGACGTAGATGGTCTATGCTTCAAGTCACTGGCGGACTTTTTTGTGATCCGAGTTATAGTTCAGATTGGCATTTTCATAATTTCCTGAAAATATAATTCCATATTGCGCATTATGGATATCTTCTTGCTTTATGATTGAAAAAAGTCCGGCCTAACCCTGCTCCCTACTGCAGGCGACAGTAGAAACGATGCTAAGTAACGGGTCCGTATCGGGCGAGAATAACCAAGAGGCCAATTTCGAAGAGTATTCCAAAAAAGGCGAAAAGAGAGAGATTCTTGACAGCGACGACCAGCGAACGACCGCTGGCGAAACGACCATCTTCGTGCCGGTGAGGAAGCTCGCTGTTAGAGAGTGTTACGGGCTTGTTTTAAAGCGGTTGTGGTAAACTATCTTCTGTTAGTTATTCACTACCTTGTTCTGAAGTGGTTTGTCATAGTTTTATTATGCTAAGTAGAATCACTTTTTATAATTAGTATTTGTTTTTTATTGGCTTGTTATGCCTTGGTCTCAGGTGGCTTGTTATGTTTTTCTTCTGGCTTGCTAAAAAGTGGCTTTTCATAAATAGTTTTAACTGGCTTGCTTTAAAGTGTCTTACCAATACATGCACACACACACACACACACACACACACACACACACACACACACACACACACACACACACACACACACACACACACACACACACACGTGTATATGCACAAACATACATATATTACTGTTTAGCTATAAAGTGGCTTGCTATGAAATATTTTAATTATCGTGTTGGGAAGTGCCTTGTTTTGATTTTTTCACTTATATACTGTAAAATGGTGTATGTGTGTGTGTGTGCTTGTTTTTAATAGTTTGGTATGAATTGCTGTTACTCTATACCCATTCCCCCCCTCTCTCTCTACCGACATATCTATCTAAATCCCCCTCCCTCCTCTCGCCTTCTCTCGCACCGTCCCTTCCTCCCTACCTCACCCATTGCCGACAGGATACTGATATCAAAACTCCCTCAGGACACACTGTGGCTGATCCTGGACATGAGTTGCGTCAGCTTCGTGGACTCGAGTGGTGGGAAACTGCTGGCGGAACTCTACAAAGAACTCGAAGCTTCCAGTGTCAGCTTGTGCCTCGCTGCTCCTTCTGGTAAGTGATTTTATTGCTGCAATTGTTAAGTTTTATAATGATAATACTAATGATGATGATGCTGATGGCAGCGACGAAGACGACGACGATGAGTATGATAATGATATTAAAAATGACAAAAAGTACCATCATTATTATTGTTATGATTATCATCATTAACATTACAAATACCATCCTTGTATGCTTCCATGTTAATTATATCAGGTAAAAAATATAGCGGTGTAGTTCAATGTATTCACAAATAATGAAATTTGTGCAAAAAGGATATGAAATCGAAATGAAGAGAGAGAGAGAGAAAGAGAGAGAGAGAGAGAGAGAGAGAGAGAGAGAGAGAGAGAGAGAGAGAGAGAGAGAGAGAGACAGAGAGAGAGACAGACACAGAGACAGAGACAGAGACAGAGACAGAGACAGAGACAGAGACAGAGAGAGAGAGACAGTGAGAAAGTGAATGGGGGAGAGAGAGAATGAGATAGATATTGAAAGAGGAAAGAAAAAGAAAGGAGAAAGAGAATAAAAGAGAGAGACAGAAACAGACAGAAATAGATAGACAGATAACTTCACCAACAATCTCCCCGCAGAAAAGGTCCTGGAGCAAATGGAGCGATGCGCCCTGCTGGACATCCTGCCGAAGGAGCGGCAGTTCCACTCGGTCCACGACGCGGTCACGATCCTGTCCCGCCCCTTCGCCACGCCCTCGCCAGCCCAGAACCCGGAGCCGAGGG
>NW_020870530.1:40000-42500 GCF_003789085.1 Penaeus vannamei | reverse complement strand
TATGCTTTCAAAATGCAGTAATTTGTGTTAATTAGGCAGATGTTTGGGTGATTGATGTATCAGTTACTTTGGCTTTCGAAGCAATGTTGTCATCATTATTATTTTGATTGCAACTGTGAATTCTGTGTTTGGTATTATTGCCATTGCTGTTGATGCTGCTGTTCTTTTTATTATGATAATCATCATTATTGTTATTACTGTTATTATTATTATTATTATTAACATTACTTTTATTATTCTTATTACTATTATCATTATTATCAATATCATTATCATTATTATCAATATTATTATCATTATTAGTATTATCATTATTGTTATTATCATTATCATTATTATTATCAATAATAACATTAATGATATGTTATCTTATTATTATTCATAGCATAATGTTTATTATTATATTCACTATCATCATCACTGTCATTATTATAATATCGTGATTCATCATCATCATCATCATCATCATCATCATCATCATCATTATCACCATCATCATTATTATTATCATAATCATCCTCATCATTAATTATCATTATTATTATCATTATCATCATCATTATTATTTATTTATATCAAATAGTCTATATTTATTAATTATAATGATAATTATTGTTGTTATGTTATATTTATCTATTATTATTCAATTACATTATATATTAATATTATATATATAATTTAATTATTAATATATTATATTCATATATATCATTTTATTATTCATTATTACTATTAATATTATGTATATTATCATTATATTATTATTTATTATCATTTATAAATACTATTATAATGATGATAATCCTAATGATAGTAGCAATAACAATTACAGTGGCTAAAGTAATAGCAACAACAATAATCTTCATGACTTTTAAACTGACAATGATAATATTCTAACCATGATAAAGAATGCTAATAATCAAATGATAATGATAATGGTAGTCCTAATAATGCCGATGATGATGTAGACTGTAATAATGATACGAAGACCCACATCGCCGATCCATTAGTATGCTTATTAATAATGTTTCGGACGCTATAATTAATAATCTAAATAATATAATATAATATAATATATATATTAATATAATATAATATAATATAATATAATATAATATAATATAATATAATATAATGAATATAATATAATATAAATAATATATAATATAATATAATATAATATATAATATAATATATATAATATAATAATATATAATATGATAAATAATAATTAATGATATCGTATATAAACCCTTGATATGACGGAGGTTCCGGATACTGAATTAAACTGGATTCCTATGGCCTTCTTACAGACAAGTCCATATGATATCCAAACTAGCATCATCTAACACTTCAGAAATACACGTCATATACTGAAAGGCTCTGTATACTTCCATGAACGGGGCTGAACAGATTATACTGAACAATTTGTATACTGAACTTTTACTTCCTTGTAATCCAAAAATAGCATTATCCTTATTCTTATTATAGACTCAACCATTTAATACCCTATCTATCAACCAACATACTGAGAGGCTCCCTAGGCAATGCTAACCTATACTGAACACACACTGAATCAAACTGTAGTCCTAGATCTTTCTAGACAGCAAACATCAGTATCCTTGTTCCCGTTATAGACTTACCTTAGTCCAGTGTTTATAGACTAATGGCCAAAATTAACATCAACCAAATTAAAAGGTTTTTCATAAAATCCCAAACTATGCTGACCCAAATTATACTGAAGTAAACTGTGAATGGGAGGCTTTAGATACCGAAGTGAAAGACTCTGTATACTGAAACAAACTATACACAACAGGCTAAAGTAATCACTTTACACTGACTTTAACTAGATCCCCGCTTCCTTCCACACAGCAGATACCAATATATTCATTCCCAATACCAAGAACAAATACCAATACATCCTCCCAAAGTACCACCACCTCGACACGCTGAATCCAACCGCAACTAAACTATACTGACTTAAAACTGATGTGCACTGTCTCCAGGTACCGCACAGCTTTCACGCGGGAGCAGGTGTCCCGCTTAGAAAGAGAATTCCTTCGGGAGAACTACGTGAGCAGACCTCGACGGTGCGAATTGGCGGCCGAACTCAACTTGCCCGAAGCCACGATCAAGGTAATCGGACGAAAATCGCTGTTGCGTGTTTTTATTTATCTATTTTTTTTAGGTTAGTATTTTCTATTTTTTTCAACTTAGCAATTTGTTTAGTTTATCTACCTGTTTGTCTATTTTTATTTATATTTTATTTTGTCTACTTACTTTTGTTCCCTTTCACTGTCCATCTGTTTAACTATCTATCTAACTACCTATCTCTCTAGATATAACCTATACTGAACACACACTGAATCAAACTGTATTCCTACATCTTTCTAGATTGAATTAACCGAATTCAACTTGCCCGAAGCCACGCTCAAGGTAATCGGACAAAAATCGCTGTTGCGTGTTTTGATTTTTTCTTCTCCTTTTTAGGTTAGTATTT
>NW_020870530.1:32500-35000 GCF_003789085.1 Penaeus vannamei | reverse complement strand
CGGAAAGCTGGAAATAGAAAGACGTGGAAAAGGTCTGGGGAAGGCCTATGTCCAAGAACGGATTTAAAAGAAGAGACTTAAAAAATGGAAGAAAGAATAGGAGAGAGAGAGAGGGAGGGAGGAGAAGAGAGAGAGAGAGAGAGAGGAGAGAGAGAGAGAGAGAGAGAGAGAGAGAGAGAGAGAGAGAGAGAGAGAGAGAGAGAAGAGAGAGAAGAGAGAGAGAGAGAGAGAGAGAGGGGCGGGGGATAGGGAGAGGGAAAGGGAGGAGAAGAGATAGACAGATAGACGGGGAGGAGAGAGAGGAGAGAGGAGAGAGAGAGAGAGAGAGAGAGAGAGAGAGAGAGAGAGGAGAGAGAGAGGAGAGGAGAGAGAGAGAGAGAGAGAGAGAGGAGAGAGAGAGGGAGAGAAGAGAGAGAGGAGAGAGAGAGGAGAGATAGAGAGAGGAGAGATAGAGAGAGGAGAGAGGAGAGAGAGAGAGAGAGAGAGAGAGAGAGAGAGAGAGAGAGAGAGAGAGAGAGAGAGAAGAGAGAGAGAGAGAGAGAGAGAGAGAGAGAGGAGAGAAGAGAGAAGAAAGAAAAGGAGAGAGAGAGAGTAAGAAAGGAAAGAAAAAAGGAGAGAGAGAGAGAGGAAACAGAGGGAGGGAAATAAGGAGAGGAAGAGGAATAGAAAGAGGGAAAGATATAGATAATAGACACATAATGGATAGATAGATACATACTGCATAGATAGATGGACAGATACATAGACAGATACATATATATATATAATATATATATATATATATATATATATATATATATATATATACATATATATATTATATATATATATATATATATATATATATATAGATAGATAGATTAGAGATAGAAGAATAGAAAAAAAACACTCATAAAGACAATTAGACTTTGTCCTTAGTGTTAAAAGGGCACACCCAACCTCTCTCTACAGACAGCCAAAGATGAAACAGATGTTATTTATTGTCTTCGACATTGACTCTAGTAAACAGAGAGAGGGGGGGGAGACAGCTGCATGACAAAAGAAAGAAGAAAAAAATAGAGAGAAAATGAGAGTAAGACGAAATGGTGGGGGTAGTTCGAATAAGAAAATAAAAGAATGAAGAGAGAGGAATGGGATAGGGAGAATAAAAGTGGAAGTGTTACTGATGAAAAATAGTAAAAATATTAATAATAATGATTATAATGAAACCATAATAACAAGAATATAATGATAATGATCATTAATGTTATGATGGCACTGACAACGAAGATCAAAATAATGATGATAATAAAAAAAAGTCAGTAACTGAGAGGAAAAAAGAAAGAAAGGAAAGGTAGGTAGCATTATTTTTTAAAAGGGTATATATCAATTATAAATGAAAGGTTATAGTTCAGAGACAAATTAAAACAACAGCAACAAAAGAACGAAAATACACGGGCGAATGACCCCCCCCAAAAAAAAAAAAAGAAAAAAAGAGAGAGAGAAGAAGAGAGAGAGAGAGAGAGAGAAAACAATAGGAACGTGACAATAAAAATAGAATTTGATGCAGCTTTTAATCCGTGTTAACTGACGCTGACATCCATCGACAGTGACGTCAGAGATAAAGCTATCACGAATATTAAAAAAAAGAAAAAAAAAAAAAAACGACAAAAGCATCACGACCTTCTTTCTACCCTTTCATAACTAAAAATAACATAATTTTCCTTTTCTTAAGTCTTTTAATAATTTGGCGGTTTCTTTACAAAAGTCCATCCTAACTCCACTTACAAAGTAAAGAAGAAGAAGAAGAAGAAAAAAGAAACGATAAAAATGACAAGAGACAAGAGTTGTTATCTGGCAACACTGCATAAAACTCACAGCAGCCTGAATTGGCATCATTAGCCCGCGGCACAGCCAGGCGGGCGGACGCGGCGGCAGTTAGTGCGGGCTTCTGCTAAGGCTAAGGGGCCGGGTAGAAGGGGAGAAGAAGGAGAGGGAGAAAGGAAGGGGAAGGGGCCGGTAGAAGGGGAGGAGAGGGGGAAATGGGAGAAAGAGAAGGGGAAGGGGGAGGGGAATTGGGGACGGGGGAATAGGAAGAGGAGGAGAGAAAGAAGGTGGAGGAGAGGAGGAAGGGAATGGGAGTCGAGGGGAGGGGAACGGGAAGAAGGAGAGAAGGGGGAGAGGATTAGGGAGAAGGGAAGGGGGGGGAGAGAGGGGAAGTGGGAGGAAAGGAGGAAGTAGAAGAGAAGGGGAAAGGGGAAAGGGAAGAGGATGGGAGTTAAGAGAAGGGGAAGGGGGAAGGAAAGGGAAAGGGGAAATGAAGAAGAAAACTAAGGGAAGGGTTAGAAAGAGAAGGGGAATAGGAAGAAGGAGAAGAGGGAGGAGAAAGGTAGAAGAGGATAATAAGAGATAAAAAAAAGGAGAAATATAAAGGAATGTGGCTGAAAGGGAAGGAGGAAGATAAAGAGAAGCGTCTGATAAAGGAGAATTTAGAGAAGAAGAGAAAAGGTAAGGAAGCCAA
>NW_020870530.1:12500-15000 GCF_003789085.1 Penaeus vannamei | reverse complement strand
TGTGTGTGGATGTTGGTTTCGTTTCATGTGGGTTTTGTGTGTGTGGATGTGGGTGCCGGTTTTTATGTCACGTGCGGGTTTTTGTGGGTGTCAGGTTTTGTGTGTGTTTATGTGGGTGTCGGGTTTGGTGTGTGTGGATGTGGGTGTCGGGTTTCGTTACGTGGGTGTGGATGTGGGTTTTGTTTCATGTGTGTTTTGTGTGTTTAGATGTGGGTGTCGGGTTTTGTGTGTGTGGATGTGGGTGCCGGGGTTTATGTCATGTGCGGGTTTTGTGGGTGGATGTGGGTGTCGGGATTTGTGTGTGTGGATGTGGGTGTCGGATTTTGTTACGTGTGTGTGTGGATGTGGGTGCCGGGTTTTATGTCATGTGCGGATTTTATGGGTGGATGTGGGTGTCTGTTTTTGTTACATGTGCTATGTGAGTACTATGTGTGCGTATAGGTGAGAAATCTGTGTACATGTGAATGTTGTGTGTACATGTTCTGTGGGTGGATGTAGGTGTCATCTGTGTATGCAGTGTGTGTGCGGATGCATGTTGTGAGTGAATTATACGTGTGTTATTAGAGTGATAGAAAGACGAGAGATGAGAGAGAGGAGAGAGAAGAGAGAGAGAGAGAGAGAGAGAGAGAGAGAGAGATAGAGAGAGAGAGAGAGAGAGAGAGAGAGAGAGAGAGAGAGAGAGAGAGAAAGAGAGGGGGCGAAGAGAGAGAGACAGAGGGGCTGGGGGGCGAAAAGAAAGAGAGAAGAAAGAGAGAGAGAGAGAGAGGGGGGACGAAAAAAGAGAGAGCGAGAGAGAGAGGGGGGCGAAAAGAAAGAGAGAGAAAGAGAGAGAGAGAGAGAGAGAGAGAGAAGAGAGAGAGAGACGAGAGAGAGAGAGAGGAGAGAGAGAGAGAGAGAGAGATGAGAGAGAGAGAGAGAGAGAGAGAGAGGGAAGGGAGAAGAAGAAAGAGAGAGAGAAAGAGTAGAGGTGGGCGGGGAAAAGGAGACGGAAAAGAGGAGAGGGGGGCGAAAAGAGAGAAGAGAAGGGGGGGCGAAAGAGAGAGAAGTAGAGAGAGAGAGAGAGAGAGGAGAGAGAAGGAGAGAGAGAGAGAGAGAGAGAGAGAAGAGAGAAGAGAGAGACGGGGGGGGGTGGGCGAGTGCATGTTATGTTGCTGTAATTTCTTTGTAGTTATTGGTAGTGTTATGTTATTCTTATCATAATTGTTATTGCTGCTGTCGTTGTTGTTATAGTTGTTATCATCGTTATTATTATTAATATCATTATTATTATTGTAATGATAATGCTGTTGCTATTGTTGCTATTACTATTATTACTTCTAGAATTATTATTACTGTTATTATTATCATCATAATTATCATCATATCATCAACATCATCATCATATCATCATCAACTATCATTCATCACCATGATATGATCTGTCATCATTTCTCTCATCCGATGATGATCATAATAACTTAATGAACTCATCATCACAAACATCCATCACCATCACCATCTCACTGGTCATCATCCATTCTACATCATCTCCTCATCACCCATTCTCCTCCTCAGCTCTTCTCTCCTTCTCACTTTCTCCTCGTCATTACTTCCACAGCTACTGTTCTGTCATGTTCCTCATTATCAATAACATTACCATCAACACCACTGACTCGGCAAACAACTATATTATTAACAACAGCTAATAACTATTTACAATATTGATTATTAACTACAGTATTACTTATTAGATGCAGTATTAATTGTTAACTAACGTACCGACAACAACCATCATAACCCAAACTTAACTGTCTAGAACAAACGGTGCCAGACTAATTCCTTAAACTCGTTTCTCGACCAGTTGGTAGGCTCCGTTAAGATGACGTCATGACTCATATCAGCCAATCAGATCAAGGGATTTGTATATCGGTTATTAATTGACATGTTTTCTCAATGATAATCTTTTGTGTGTTTGATATTTTATTTGTTTACTCTTACGCATTGTTATTAAATTATAGTAGTATAGATGGTAATATAAATGACATGCAAAAAAAAAAAAAAAAAAAGTCAGCATAAGTTAAAAGCATCATTCATCATTTGCTGTCAGACGTGAAGCTGCCACCGGTACTAACTCTTCAGTTTTATAATCATCTTCCTTGACAAAATAACCACCACCATTACCATTGCCACTGCCATAACCACTATCATCACCATTTCCATTGATAAAAAATTTAATAAAATAAATGTAAAAAGTCAGGATTTCTACGATGGTCGGGAATCTACTTGGAAAGCAGCTATGCGGACCGCTATCCCAGCATGTCTTAGGGAAATAGGATTTTTCTCACAAATTATTTTATCATTAATTACACATATGATATATATGGTTGAAAAAAAAAAAAACAAAAACATAATGCACAAAGTAAATTATTGAGGAAAGTGAGACACAGTTTCGGAATCGTCCTCGATTTCATCTTCGAGATATATATATATATATATATATTATATTATATATATTATTATA
>NW_020870530.1:0-5000 GCF_003789085.1 Penaeus vannamei | reverse complement strand
TGTCATGATGTGTGCTGTGGATATACATACATACATACATTCATGCACATGCATATAAATATATGTATATATATATGTACTAATATATATATATGTATATATATATTATATATATACATATTATATACATGCATATATATGTATATATATATATATATATATGCATATATATATATATATATTATATATAATAGATAGATAATATAGATAGATAGTAGATAATAAAAGATAGAAAAATAAATATATATATACACACACGCACACATATACATGTATGTATGTATGTATGTATGCATATATGCACACGTATATACATACCATATATTAAAGAAAATAAGTAAACCTTGTTCCTGTTCCCCGTTCCCTTTTCCTCCCAAACTTCAGACAATGCCTTAAAACGTCGCCCTCCACCTGGAGTCACCATTTTCACACTTATGCCAAAGTAACCGAGGGAATTTAGGACTCGTTTTCCTGGTACCGAAGTCCTGCCGCCGGGCCATTACAATGCGACCTTGGAGGACAGTATTCTTCGGCCGGGGGAGTCGTGACGCCGCGCCGGGCTGGGCGGGGAGGGGTGGCGCCGGGAGGGGGTGCCGGGGGATGGAGGGCTGCTTCGCTGATGTAATGTTATCATTATTATTATTATTATTATATTATTATTTATTATTATTTATTATTATTATTATTATTATTATTATTATTATTATTATTATTATTATTATTATTATTGTTTATATTAATTTATATTTATTATGTTGTTGTTGTAATTATCGTTACCATTATTATTACCATTATTATTATTATTTACCATTATTATTAACATCATTATTACCTTTATCACTTTAGTGTACCATTATCATTTATTATTATTTACTATTATTATCTTTATCATTGTCATGAATATTATTTATATTATCATATTATTATCATTATCATGTTATTACCATTATTTATTATTACCTTATTATTATTATTATTATATTATATTATAATACCATTATCATTATCATTATGTGTTGTTTATTGTTTGTTATCATAATAAATGCAATGGAAATAATAGCATCCAGAGGCAGTAGGTACAACAGAAGCAGTTGTAATAATAGTATCATTAGTATTATATAATTCATGTTTGTGTCTCGTTCGTCCGTTTATTCGCACGTTGCATTGAAGTCACTTCGCACAAATATTATTGTTGTTGTAGTTGTTGGTTATTAAATAATAATAATAATAATAATAATAAAAATTATTATTATTATTTTATCATTGTCATTATTTTCACTTATATTGTATTATTATTTATTTTTTATTTTTATTATTATTATTATTACATTATTATTATTATATCATTATCTATTATCATTATCATTATCATTATCTCATTCATTATTCGAATCAAGTACGACTATCCAAGGAGAAAGTTAAGAAGCAAGGTAGAAGAGAAAAGGGAAGGAAGGGGGAAGAAATGAGGGAGTTTGAAAGGCAGGAGAAGGGCTTAAAGAAAAAAAAAAGGAGATGGCGAATGGAAACAGAAAAAACCGAGGAGAAAGGGAGACGAGGCTCAAAAAGGGAGCATGGAAGGAGGAGAGGGGATAAGGAGCGAAGGAGAGAAGTGGAAGGGGCGATGTATAAATGAGGAGAGAGATGAATTTGAGGAAGATCGGAAAAATGGAGTAAGGGAGAGAGATAGGAAGAGGAAAAGGAGAGGGAGAAGGAAAAAGGAAAGAGAAAGCGAAGAGAAAGAGAAAGCGAGAAGGAGAGGGAGAAGGAAAAGGAAAGGAGAGAGAAGAGAGGAGAAGAAGGAAAAGGAGAGGAGAGAAACGAAGAGAGGGAAAGAAAAAGAGGAGAAGAAGGAGAAGAAAGAAAGAGAAAACGAGTGGGAGAGGAGAAGGGAAGTGAAAATGGACGGACAGCAGATGGGAGAAAAAGGGAGTGTGGAGTACCTCATTTCTTTTCGTTCCGCGGAATTCCCACACGTCCGGAACGTAAGCAGTAATATAATAATTATTCACATTTTTAATGAGCGTTGTAATCGTTTATATCATCCTCACCATCACTATTATTAGCATAATAATTATGATGACGGTGCTGATAATTGTCATCATCATTATCGTCATCATCCGGGTCTTGCACTACTTATCCGTGAACCATCATTTCCCTCGTTATTTCCCGCTCTTTTTCAGGCGTTCATTGACCAAAAATTTTCATCCCTTTCTCTCACATTCTTACCTTATTTTTTGTGGAATAAGATAAATCACAGTCCTGTCATCAATAACATTCTCGCCATTCTAATAAATTTGGCGAACGGATTTGGACGCGGTTTATTACGTTGTCGAGTCTCCGTCGGATAAATGGGAAATGTTTGTCACGGAATCGAACGCGTTTTATCCAAGTCTTCAGTGGATGAATAAATTGTTGATCGTAAGAATTTATCCGATGTTTACATGCGAAATCGAACTTGTTTTATCATAGTCTTCAGCGGAAGGATAAATTGTTTATCTTAAGGACTATTATTCACGAAATCGAACGCGCTCTATCACTTTGCCAGAAAGCAGATGTTTATCGCAGACTCGAACGTGTCTTATCAAATATTTTAATCGGATAAAGAGATGTTTTATCATTAATTGTCATTTGATGATAATCAGATGTTGCGCAGGTGTAAATATCTTTATATCAGACACATTGTTATTGCCTTCATTATTGTAATCATTACTATTGTAATTTTACTCTTATCATTATTATTTACTATTATCAGTAGTATCGCTATCAGCATTATAATTTTTTTATTAATATAATTATCAATACAATTCATAGTCTTCTTCTTCTTCTTCATATTATATATAACTATTATTATGATATTTATTATTATTTATTATTATTTATTATTTTATTATTTTATTATATTATTATTATCATTATATTATATTATTATTATTATTATTATTATTATTATTTATTATTATATTATTATATTATTATTACTATTACTATTATTAGTTCTTGTTGCCGTATCACATTATCATCATCATTATCATTACCATTATTGTTATAATGATACCTATATCATACTTACCCGATGGAGAAAAATATGGGCAAATATACGATCAAAAAATGTCGTAAATTATATTGAAGAAATTGTAGAGATAAAAAAAAGATAGTTAGAAATATAAGTAAAAGAAAAGGAAGGAAATAAAAGGTAAATAAAACGAACTTGCCAAAATAACAAACATATCTATTTCTTACACAAAGCTTATGTATCGATTAAAAAAAGAAGAAAGAAAGAAAGAGAAATAAAGTTACCGCCATTAAGAAGCAC
Source organism: Penaeus vannamei (assembly GCF_003789085.1). Classification (NCBI taxonomy): domain Eukaryota; kingdom Metazoa; phylum Arthropoda; class Malacostraca; order Decapoda; family Penaeidae; genus Penaeus; species Penaeus vannamei. Next base: position 1,687 of record NW_020870530.1, on the reverse strand, counting down.
AAAGATGACCGTATTAATAAGGAATTAATAGATAATATTTCCTTTTTGTATCAGTATCTGCCATGATGATAAAGAGGACGATGATTGCTGATGAAAAAAAAAAAAAAAAAAAAAAAAAAAAATGAAAATGAAAATATTGATGATGATGACATGAAATATATACTGATAATTCAAATAAGATAGTGATCACAGTTATGATGATAACAACAAAGCAGCCAACACAAAAAATAATGATAATGACAACAATAAAAAAAGTGCAGAAACAAAATGATATTGATTGAATAGTGCAAGACATTATATAAAATAAATTATTGTGCTGATATATTATACTTTGATATGATGTAAGAGAATTAAAGAAGGTAAGGGAAATCTGGAGTAATCAAAATACCTATTGTTTAATAATGCTGTATGGTATTCTATGATTCTGAGGGTCATGGTAAAACAATAATGATGATATTAATAACGATAAGATGAAAAAATAACAGTAAGAGCGAAAATTGATGATAATAATGACAGTAATATTGGTAATGATAGCAATGCTACTCCTACTTCTATTTGTTACCACGTTACTACTTCTACTCCGACTACTACTACTACAACGACCACAACTTCGACAAGGACTGCTGCTACCACAACTACAACTACTACTACAGCTATGACTGCTACTACTACCACCACTACAACTACGACCGCAACTACGACAAGGACTGCTACAACTACCACAACTATAACTATGACTGCTACTACTACTACAACAACTACACCGACGACTACTACTAATAACACAAGAACTACCACTACCACTACCAACAACACAAATAACGCGACAACAATACTGCCAGGACGAGAGGACCTCTGGTCCCTGGCGGCCGACCGAAGGAACCAGCGAAGCATCACTTTCCATCCTTCTAACCTCTGGGTATTCAGCCAAACGACCAAGTACTTTCCTCCCACACGTTTATGGCTCCGTAACGCATCTCGTCGGGGGGCGGGTAAAGCTATCGGTGCGTCCTGTCGCGATCCTTATGGTTATTTGTAACGAGGTGGGGGTACGGTGTTGTGGAGGAAGAGAGGGAAGAGTGGAGAGGAGAGTGAGCAGGCGAAGGTAGATATCGTAGTGGGTGGAGATGGGAGTGTGGAAGCGCGAGAGGAAGAGGAAGTTGAGAGAGAGGAGGGGAAGTGGTTAGGATGAGGCATAGGAAGGGAAGCCGGAGCAGAAAAGGGAAGTCTGGAGGAGAAAGAGAAGTGGTTGAGATGGAAGAAAGTATAGAACGAGAAAGGAAGAACGAGATGGATGTAGGAAAGAGAGGAAAGAAAGTGAGACAAGCGAGGAAAGTGGGAGGAGAGAAGTGTGACGGGAAGGAAGGTGAGAGAAGAGTCAGAGGAGGAATGAGAGCGGGTCAACGAAGGAAGGGGGGTTGAGGAGGCTTTTCACTATCCGAAATATCTCCTTCGGCAAAAAATGACCCTCAATAAAGTCATCATATGCTATTAGAAGTTGGTTAGAAAGAAACCATTAATGTATCGGTACTGATACTTGGAGTCCAACTTATTCTCACCATTCTTCTTATATATATACTTTATCATATCATATAAATAAAATCAAATAACTATATTTGTATAATATATATTATAATCAAACTCTTCATATAATCATACTATATACTACAGATTAACCATCTCTTCT
>NW_020870529.1:1250258-1256215 GCF_003789085.1 Penaeus vannamei | reverse complement strand
TAGAACTGATTGCCTATCATTCGAAGTAACATTCAATCAACCTTATCTAATTCATATCAAAAAGTTAGAATATATATATATATATATATATATGTGTATGTGTGTGTGTGTGTGTGTGTGTGTGGTGTGTGTGTGTGTGTGTGTGTGTGGTGTGTGGTGTGTGTGTGTGTGTGTGTGTGTGTGTGTGTGTGTGTGTGTGTGTGTGTGTGTGTGTGTATACATATATAAATATACGTTTTGTTTTCTTAATATTTGTCGTCTTGAAATTGAATAATTCTAAAGAATTATATAAACGATAAAAGAATTAAACTAAATGTTAATTAAACGCATGTGTGAGATATTTTCATAAGCAATAGGTTCCCAGCTTATTCTATCCTGTGGCCCCGACCAATGCATAATCATCTCCATGGCCCCGTTCAGTGTATTTCTTTTTTATTCAGCTGTTACGTTACGTTTATCACAAACCTATTTTACAAATCACTAAATTGACATTCCTAACAGAAACATCTTATGCTAGAAAATATTATCGAAAGTCTAGGAAAAGGGTAAACACGTGAGACAGGTAGTTGGTGACATAATAGTGCTTCAGAAGCCATCTTGTACAAGCAATTACTTAATTAAACCCACTGAGAATGGCACGTGCGCACATGCCATATATATATGTGTGTGTGTATTATTGTGTGTGTAGGTGTGTGTGCATATATATATATATATATATATATATATATATATATATATATATATATATATATATATATATGTGTGTGTGTGTGTGTGTGTGTGTGTGTGTGTGTATGTATATATATATATATATATATATATATATATATATATATATATATATATATATATATATATACATATATATATATATATATATATATATATACATATATATATATATAGGTGTGTGTGTGTGCGTGTATGCGTGCGTTTGTGCGTGTGCATGGGCCTGTGTATTATACATACATACATACATATATATATATATATATATATATATATATATATATATATATATATATATATATATATATATATATATACATATATACATATATATACATATATATAGAGATAGATAGATAGATAGATAGATAGATAGATATATATATATATATATATATATATATATATATATATATATATAGATATATAGATACATAGATATGAGCCATATCTATACTGATTGACTATAGATATGGCTCATCTTGAGTGGCCAAATTAAGCAGTAATCGACCTTTCTCTCAAAAGGCCATGCTGCTGCAATCCAGTAAATTAATTAGGTTTTATTTCTTTCGTTACGCGCGTACAACGACGCACGTATCCTCAGGAGTCTTCTTCGGGACTCTCCTCAGAATCTATCTTAAAACGTACCACCTTCGGTGCCCCAAGATGTTGTACCTTCTTCAAGGCCGACTTCAACCCGGCATGCTCTTCCTTCTACCTCCTCCCCCTCCCTCTCCCTCCATCTCTCTCCACCTTCCTCCCCCCTACCTTCTTCATGGCCTACTTCAACTTGGCCTGGTCTTCAGCTACCTACTTAGCCACCCTTTCCGCTTCGATGTAGGCCTGCTCCGCTGCTCTTTCATTCTTCCTCTCGCGATCATGGCTGACCTTCAGTGAGCCTGTACACTTGGTGGTCTGCAGGTCAGACGGGGTTCGGATGACCTTTTAAACAGAAACGGAAGGAGCAGCCTGGAGACACGTGGCACGGGACTCGCGAGAGGAGGCCGAGTTGGTCCGCTGATCAGACACGGAATGGGCCAGTTTGGGCTCGTGGGCGGAGCGGGCCGCTGCTTTCATTCTTCCTCTCGCGATCATGGCTGACCTTCAGTGAGCCTGTACACTTGGTGGTCTGCAGGTCAGACGGGGTTCGGATGACCTTTTAATCAGAAACGGAAGGAGCAGCCTGGAGACACGTGGCACGGGACTCGCGAGAGGAGGCCGATTTGGTCCGCTGATCAGACACGGAATGGGCCAGTTTGGGCTCGTGGGCGGAGCGGGCCGCTGCTCTTTCATTCTTCCTCTCGCGATCATGGCTGACCTTCAGTGAGCCTGTACACTTGGTGGTCTGCAGGTCAGACGGGGTTCGGATGACCTTTTAATCAGAAACGGAAGGAGCAGCCTGGAGACACGTGGCACGGGACTCGCGAGACCAGGAGCAAGACCGCGTGAAGACACTCGATCTGGGCTGCTGATCAGACACGGAATGGGCCAGTTTGGGCTCGTGGGCGGAGCGGGCCGCTGCTCTTTCATTCTTCCTCTCGCGACCATGGCTGATCTCCAGTGAGGGCCAGTCCTTGGACGCCCAAGTCAGTCTCTTCCCTGGCTGGCCCTTGGTGGTCTGCAGGTCAGACGGGGTTCGGATGACCTTTTAAACAGAAACGGAAGCAGCCTCCTCCTGGAGACACGTGGCACGGGACTCGCGAGAGGAGGCCGAGTTGGTCCGCTGATCAGACACGGAATGGGCCAGTTTGGGCTCGTGGGCGGAGCGGGCCGCTGCTCTTTCATTCTTCCTCTCGCGATCATGGCTGACCTTCAGTGAGCCTGTACACTTGGTGTCTGCAGGTCAGACGGGGTTCGGATGACCTTTTAATCAGAAACGGAAGGAGCAGCCTGGAGACACGTGGCACGGGACTCGCGAGAGGAGGCCGATTTGGTCCGCTGATCAGACACGGAATGGGCCAGTTCGGGCTCCTCCTCCTGGGCTTCGGCCACTTGGGACTCCTCATCCTCCTGGGATTCCTTTCCTCATCCTTTCGGGGACTCCTCATCCTCCAGGGGGGACTCCTCATCCTCCTGGGATTCGGGGACTCCTCATCCTCCAGACTCCTCATCCTCCAGGAGGACTCCTCGGGATTCGGATACTTCGGACTCCTCATCCTCCTGGGATTCGGATACTTCGGACTCCTCATCCTCCAGGGCTTCGGACTCCTCATCCTCCTGGGATTCGGATACTTCGGGGGATTCCTTCCTCATTCGGGGACTCCTCATCCTCCAGGGCTTCGGCCTCTTCGGACTCCTCGTCCTCCTGGGCTTCGGCTATTTCGGGCTTCTTCTCGTCCTGTAATGTGACAAGACGGGTCTCAAGAGAGGCTTGCTTCAATTTCCTGTTCAGGAAAATCAGGGCAGCTACGGCGGCCAGTGTTGCCGTCGCTAAGCCGGCAAAAATCGCAAAATAGTGTCGTTCGACCTCGACCAGGCGCCTCTGCTCCAGCAACACCGCGTGAAGACACTCGATCTGAGCTACCTTGCCGTCGACCTTACTGGCGTCCTCTGGGCACAGGAGGTCCAACGACTCGGGCTGCCGCCGAGCTAGCACAGGCCGGGGGGTATTCTTAATGTCCTCCTTCAACTCGAGGATTGCCTGGTCCTACATGGATGTAAATCTATCGGCTACCCTGAACGCGAGGCCGAGAAGGGTCAATAATACTACCTGAGGCACGACGATGCACAGAAAACGCCTCATTGGGGAAGGGAGGACAGGACGGCTCGGACAGCACGACGCGGAAAGGACATTACACAGCGTACTAGACGTGTGGATGTGTGAGTGTATGTGAGGGTATGTGTGTGTGTATGTGAGGGTATGTGTGTGTGTTTGTGAGGGTATGTGTGTGTGTATGTGAGGGTGTGTGTATGTGAGGGTATGTGTGTGTGTAGGGTATGTGTGTGTGTATGTGAGGGTATGTATGTGTGTATGTAAGGGTATGTGTGAGTGTGTGTATGTGAGGGTATGTGTGTGTGTATGTGAGGGTATGTGTGAGTGTATGTGAGGGTATGTGTGTGTGTATGTGAGGGTAAGTGTGAGTGTGTGTATGTGAGGGTATGCGTGTGTGTATGTGAGGGTATGTGTGTGTGTGTGTGACGTTATGTGTGTGTGATTGTGATAGCGTGTGAGAGTGTATAGGTGTGAGTCAGACGGGGTTCGGATGACCTTTTAATCAGAAACGGAAGGAGCAGCCTGGAGACACGTGGCACGGGACTCGCGAGAGGAGGCCGAGTTGGTCCGCTGATCAGACACGGAATGGGCCAGTTTGGGCTCGTGGGCGGAGCGGGCCGCTGCTCTTTCATTCTTCCTCTCGCGATCATGGCTGATCTTAAGTGAGCCTGTACACTTGGTGGTCTGCAGGTCAGACGGGGTTCGGTGAAGGTTAATTTTAAGTTCCAGCCATATTGTCTGAGAATGACTTCATCCAAGCAGGTGAATGTATCCACCTTTTCTATTTTAATATCAATATTGGTCTACAGTGTATATAAACCGATGGTGGTATAGTGGTGAACATAGCTGCCTTCCAAGCAGTTGACCCGGGTTCGATTCCCGGCCATCGCAAGCCATTAGAATTTTAAATGTTGATAATCGATATGATTGTAAAGATTATGATACTGATGAAAATAATGTGACTGACATTCGTGATCACAGGACGTTCCCTGCTTTGGGTGGAAACTGGTCTCTACACGGGATACCACTATTGTTTCTCACGAATTAGTTAACAAGACAGGAACTTTATTCAGTTATTTGCGTTCATTCATAAGTATATAATGTAAATAGAGTTAAATAAATAGATAAGTTATTTTTTTATTTAATTTTAATTAATTAATTAATCAAATAAATAAAATTAATGTAAATATGAAAGCTAGTGATGTGCCCATACCTCCAGGAGGACATGAACTTACTGGAGTTGAAAAATGGGTACATCCCGGGTTGAAATTCATTTTCTCCCCCTGATTCTGTTTTACCAAAATAGGTCCTCCTGGTATGAAGAGAAAAAGTACCAGGGGCTTACCCAACCCCTCTCCTGCAAGTCACTGATTAAAGTGACATTTTTCTCCCACTATGGTTGTATTTGCGTGCCCGACATTGATAAATGAAAGGCTCTCTCGCGTTTTGAATTTCCCTCTGTTATCGATGAGGGCGAGTCGCTGGTCACGTGACGTAGAAGAGCAAAGATGGCGTCCGTAGCAGAACCTCTCACTCTCCAGCAAGGTAAATTTTCGTGTTTTGGGGCTTCTGCTGTGGGTTTGGTAGACTCGAGTATTATGCATGAAGTCATTTAAGATGTGCCCGAGTGCGTATATAAGGGAGAAGGTTGAAATATGCGTTTTTTTGTACACCTGTTACCTGTGATTTCGGAAGGAGGCGTATACCTTTTTCGTCTTTTTGTTTTTGTTTCCGTCTATCAGCTGAAAGCGTTTATTTTATCGTTTTATTTACGGAAATGGCGACGATGGGAAATGAATACCGTAATCACATATTGATTAGGATTGTGTTAGGGGAATGTCGTTCCTCATTGATTATTAATAAGATTGACCTGCTCAGAAATTCAAGGTAAATATTAAAGTAAATCAATGGTAAAAGGTTAAGGTAGTCTGTAAAAAGATGTAGTTTCAGTGCCATGCAGCCATAAGGCACATGGTAATCTTTGCATGTAATGGACAATAAACAAAACAAAAATAGACCCATTTCATTTGCAAGTCATTAAGAAGAAAGTTGCGCAACACGTAATACTTTGGTATCTATTTACTGGAAAATCTAGTGACACTACCATAAAGAAAGAAAAAAAACTACACTCACTGGTACTTAGAATAATCTGCAAAGGCAAATGATAAATAAAAATTTGAAACTGGGAATATTAAATTTTTGGTAATTTTCTGTATTACTTCCGCCTCTCCGATATCAACGATTTTGGTATCGTTGGATTCCTCTCACTCTATACAATGCAAATACGTAGGTTTTATTGTGCGGAAACCCCCCCGTTAGCGACAAACTTGGCCCCGATAGCAGGGGAGGGCATGGAAGGTTCCAGGGAAAATGCAGGGTTGAATAACACTAATAATATAACCCACAGTGAAAATAACCATGGTTATTCACATGACTTTCCATTCCATTCCCCTGCGACCCCCCCCTGGGGGGGCTGCCGCCCCCCAACCCCCGCCGAGGAAACAACACCTCCATC
>NW_020870529.1:1232758-1240258 GCF_003789085.1 Penaeus vannamei | reverse complement strand
AGAGGATTATTATTTACTGTTTTTCTTTATGAAGTGAAAGATTTCTTTTTTGTTGTTTGAGTTATATAGCAGGAGTGGATGTATTCTAAAGACCATGCATGATGGTTTGTATATATTGTTTTATCTTGCCCCTTTCTGTTTCAGGTGGAGGACAGTGGAATTAAAGATGCCACAGCAGGTTGCAGCTCCAGACCAAAGATGATCATTCTTTCCAATTTGTAATCTTTAGTCATGAACATTTTAACTCGTATGTCTTGTGCATCCAATACCCCACCAGCCATCCCTACCCCTCTCAGCTGGGTTTCTTGTAATCCATTGACAGTCCCTTTAGTCTGTTCCCGAGTAGAGAGAAAAAAATCCTTCAGTGTAATGTTGATATCACATCCTGTGTTGTAAAGGCTTTCAGAATTAGAGATTGTAATGTAATATTCTTCATCTTTTTAAGGATTGCTTATTTTCCAGTTTTGTTCTAGTTTCGATTGTTTTAGATATATTTTTCATCTTGCTATACAGACTGAAATTTGTATAGATTTAACTTCTTCAAAAAACAAATTTTAACCCGATTATACCTGATATTAGGAGTCAGTGTTATTTGTCATTTTAAAACTATTTAATGTATATTAATGTACTAAAACATCATTGATGACTTTCTATTCAAGAGTTTGAGAAAACCAATAATATTTCATGTGTATGAAAGCATGTGTGTAAATTCCCATTGTTCTTAAAGGTAAGGGCAGCTATGAGAGTATGTATGAGTGTATGCTTGTGTCAGTTCAAATGTTTTTTTCATTTTCTTTTTAATTTTCATTTCCTTGGCATGAATTGTTTGCTGTAAGTTTAACATATCATTTTTAAATAAAAATACTTGCATATAGAAACTGGATATTGACCAATCAAAATATGTATCTGTGTCATATATATAATACCACATAAGTTATGTTGGTTCAGTAATGGAGAACAGGATTGACACGTTAACTGTGTTCAGCTAGTCTTTAAAGAATATATTTCATGTATTTTGATTGCTAATCTTAGTTCATCATTATGCATTTCCATTTATTGCAGTTAGATTGAACGTTTGTTCAAATTTCATTTTTCATGAATAAATCAAGATTTCTGATATGTACTGATATATTATGAAATGGTATAGACGTATATCAAATATACTTATAACTATGAATTTAGTTTTCTTTCCCTGTGTTAATACAGCCGTAATAGAAAAGTGTTTATTTTCTGTAGGAATGAACTGATGTTATCAATTAAAATTATTTGTATAATTGAATGTAAATATCACTTATTTAAAAACAACTCTCAATCCCATACCCATTGTTGCCATGGATGGGGACGGAAACCGAGGTCAAATGCTGGGGATCCCTGCGCCAGACCTCAGCCCTCAACATGACCAATTTTGTATGGTTCTCTCTTTTCCCCCTTTCCTTTTCCTTCTCTTCTCCAACCCCCTTTCTACTATCCACTTCCTAAGGTTTGAGAGCTGTGCAAATCTATTGAATACTCTGGTTAGGCCAGTCAAATAAGATTGATTTTTTGTAATCTCTCCTCTTCCAGCTATACCTCCAAAAATAAGTAGGCAAAGTTTCCTTTGCGACTAGTCACAGTTGCATCCAGATCCTAAGCTAGAGCATTATCTCCTTTGACTGACTTCAATTGTAAACTCGTTCATGCCCAACTTGTCCCTACCTCAATACTTGTACCAAGAGTTTTTCCATCTGTCTTGTCTACGACAAAGATTGGTCAGACTGTATAGAAGGCTTGCTCACCTCTTTCATTGACTATGTTGCATTATCAATACAATGCTACACCATAAATCCACCAATATTGCCAAGATGACTTTCTATAGATATGACTTCCCCCATGATGTTTATATTGGCAGAGTCCCTTCCTGTAAGACCATATCAACCCCGCTCCATTCAATGTCAGAATTGTTGGTGTCTAGACTTCTCTGCTGAATGCCCTCTATGTGCCCAGCCTAGTCATGACCAATCAAACTGCTCTTTACAATCATGCACATGTGCCAGTTGTAGTAGTTCCCATGATTTATTTCATAGGGGCTGCCCTACTTGTCGAGTCAGGTGGCAATTCTTAGATTCAGACTCGCATTATGTGAGCCTACACGGAAAGCACAAAGACAATTTTTTTCACATGCTTCCTACTACCACTAGTCTAAATCCAGACAAAATCCAAACACTCCAATCACAACTTCAATGGTACCTACCTTTCCTCTTCATTTGACTCAGCGGATGAAACAAATTAAATGTTGCACCCCATCTTCCATTGCACCCTCTCCTACATCCACCTCTTTACTTCAGAAACTCTTAAGAACATCCAAAACTTATCTATTTATGACCAAAGCTAACAGGCCTACACATCATCCCCCCCCCACCCTTTTATCTACACTCAGAGTGACATGCCGACTTTCATCCATCCTCCCGCTCATCTTCCCCCTATACCCCTTCCTGCTAAAGAACTTTTAAAATGTAGCACATTTAATCTTCAATGACTCTTTACCCTTTTTATAGGGCTTTATGACCTTTGCTGTATACCATATTTATTTTGCTTTGTAACCATTATCCAGTACTCAAAAATGAAAATTATGCACTTTAGTTAAGTCCAAGTAACTAAACAACTAATGTTACACCATATCATACAGATGAATGATAGGATTAACAGGAATTGCCCACCAATGCAGTTCTGGTCATCAGCTCATTTTCTACAAGCCCATTCACACTTGGTAACAGCTGATTTTCATAGGGATGGTGGCCACATGTTTTAAAGTGGCAGGGTAGACATAAATGACTGAAGCCATATTCCTGCCCAAGCACCACCTTCCCCAGTCCCCTTTCTCATACCCCGGATTCTTCTCTGCCAACTTCTCCAACAGCCACCCTTGAACAATGTCCCTATTCCTTCCCCAGTCAGAGATACAATGCTATTCACTCAATCGCTCTACCCCCTTAATCTTCCCCTTTCTATTAATTTCTGCTCTAGTTTCCTTCCCTCTATTCCCTTTTCACTGCCTTACTATCCTTTAACGATCACTAATCTTTGACATCTAACACATTTTATCCTAATCTTTACCCTTTCCAGCTAAATACTTTACCATAGTGCTATTTGACATTTGATGCCTAGCACATTTATTTGTTTAATTTGTTTAAAACATTAAACTTTAAAATATTCAACATTTGCACCACCAGTAACAGGGTCTCTCTGCTTCACAAGCAGCAGCAGCCACCCACACACTTACATCACTTACACATACATTTATTTTCACTGGAAAATATATGCTGTGATCAGCTCATTGTGAATAGGGAGTATTTGTAGACTACCATCTCGTGCGTGCGTGCGTGCGTGCGTGCGTGTGATATCAAAGGAAGTGATTTCGTAATGTGCCCGAACATTCGGTTATCAAAAAATAGAAATAAAAATAAAAATATATGAATAAAAAAATAATAATAATAATTTACTTAGTGTATGCTTTCCTTAAACCGAAAATAAAAGAAACAATTTCTTTCAAAGAAAACTGATGCTTCTTTTACTGAAGGGGAACTAATCAAGAATTAATTTATCAGCGCATTCAGATTAATGTGATGTATTAGGAGTCCATATGCTTATTCATTTTAAGCCCTATGATATTATGACTTATGTCTAATAATCGTTCAGTTATTATTATTGTTATTGTTATTATCTTTATTATTATTGTTATTATCGGTATTATTTTCATGATTATTATTACCATTATTATTATTATTATTATTATTATTATTATTATTATTATTATTATTATTATTATTATTATTATTATTATTATTATTATTATTATTATTATTATTATTATTATTATATTATTATCATTATCATTATTATTATCATTGTTATTATTATATTATCATATTATTATCATTATTTATTACTATCATTATCATTATCATTATTACAATTATTATTATTATTATTATTATTATTATTATTATTATTATTATTATTATTATTATTATTATTATTATTATTTATTATTATATTATTTTTATTATTATTATTATTATTATTATTATTATTATTATTATTGTTATCATTATTACTATCATTGTCATTATCATCATCATGATTATCATTATTATGATTATCATTATGTCACCTACATTGTTATTGTTATTGTTGCTGTTATTATTATCGTTATTATTATTATTGTTGTTGTTGTTGTTGTTGTTCGTGTTGTTGTTGTTATTATTACTATTATCATCATCATTATCATTTTTTATCATTATTGTCATTATTATCATTATCATCATCATCATCATTATTGATATTATTGTTATCATTATTATTATTATTACTATCATCATCATTACTATAATCATGATAATAATTATCATTATCATTATCATTATTACTACTATTATTATTATTACTATTATTATTATTATTACTATTATTTTCATTATTATCATTGTTATTATTATTATTATTATCATTATAATCCTTATCATCATCATCGTCATCCTCATCCTTATCATCATCATTATAATGATAATTATTATTATTATCATTGATATTTTCATGATCAATATTTTCATCAGCATCATCATTATCTTCAGCATTATTCTTATTCTTATTCTTATAATTCTTGCTGTCCTTATTATTATTATTATTATCATCATTATTACTATCATCATCATCATTAATGGATGTAATATTGTTATTATTATTATTATTCGTTTTATAATCATTGCCATTATTATTACTATTGTGTATATAATTGGTATTATTATTGTTCTTGTTGTCATCAATATTATCATTGCTATTTTTGTTATTATTATCATAATTGCACAACTGGCAAAATTGTTATCGTTATTTTGTTATTATTGTTATTATTATTATTATTATTACTATTATCATTATTAATATTATCATCATCGTAATTATCATTATCATAATCATTATCACTGTCAACATTGATGTTGTTTTTGTTATTTCTGTTATTATTATTATCATTATTATTATTACCATTATTGAAATTATTGAAACTATTATTATCATTATTGTTATTATTTTATTGTTATTATTATTTATTATTATTATTATTATTATTATTATTATTATTATTATTAGTAGTAGTAGTAGTAGTAGTAGTAGTAGTAGTAGTATCATCATCATATTAATTATATTATTATTATTATTATTATTATTATTATTATTATTATTATTATTGTTATAATTATTGTTATTGTTATTATCATGGTCATCATCAATACTATTACTACCAATGTCGTTAATATTATCTTCATTATTGCTATGTTTGTTATTATTATCATTTTAGTCTTATTGCCATTATCATTATTGTTATTATCATCATGAACAACTGTTATGATAATCATTTTTATCATCATCATTGTTGTATCATTATTATCATCATTGTCATATCATCATTGTTGTCGTTATTATCATAAGTAGTACTATAATATAATCCTTATTGTTATCATAATCCTTTATATCAGTATTATCATCAATACTATTACCATCATCTTTATCATAATGATATTTGTAATCATTATTAGTAGTAGTGGTAGTAGTAGTATCAGTATTATTTACTGTTATTGTCATCATTAGTACTATTGTCATTATCATTATCATTATCATTAGTAGTAGTAATAGCTATAATTATTACTATCAAGCAGTAGAAGTAGAAGTCTTAGTAGTAGCAGCACTACTAGCAACAGCGTAGTATTCGTAGAAGTTGCAATATTAATACCAACAGCAGTATTTATAACAGTAACAGTCATAGTAACAGTAGGAGTACCAAGAAAAGTACTATTAGCCGTACTAGCGGCACCAGTAACGTCAACAGCAGCACAGCATTTACAGCATCAAGGGCATTAGCGTCAGCAGCCATGAGTTTTAGAAATAGGAACATTAGTAATAGTAATAACTATACCTATGGTCAGATAGAGACAAGGTGTCTCATGTCGTTTAGAGTTGAAATGGCAGAGCTAACGTTTCATCAGGAACAGAAAAGAGAAGAAAAGTGACCATTGGCACCTGCGCGTATATGGAACTACTACTCGGCGGACATGATTTATTTAGAGTAAATTTTTTCAAATTCACAAAGACGCAATGTTGGTACCATTAAGAGTTGGCCTTGATAAGATATTTATCGATATAACCATTCAAATATATCTAAACCTTGCGTATATGTGCGTTTATCCCTAAAATTTTGACAGCTTAAAAGAGAGAGAGAAAAAAAAAAAATAAATAAAACACCAGGAATTCAAATATTGAAGCATTCCCCAATGAGCGTTTGTAGGGGCTCTGTATGTATAGAATTTTATTCCCCATATACATACAAGACCGCGACCGATACCAGTCAATAACATTCTCATTATTGGGAAGTGATATAAAAGTACGCACCCTTTGTACAGTACGTCGGCGAGGTGAGGTGGCGTGGGCATAGGTTACAGTCTGCTAGATGCCATTCGCTCTCTCTCTCTCTCTCTCTCTCTCTCTCTCTCTCTCTCTCTCTCTCTCTCTCTCTCTCTCTCTCTCTCTCTCTCTCTCTCTCTCTCTCTCTCTCTCTCTCTCTCTCTCTCCTCTCTCTCTCTCTCTCTCTCTCTCTCTCTCTCTCTCTCTCTCTCTCTCTCTCTCTCTCTCTCTCTCTCTCTCTCTCTCTCTCTCTCTCTCTCTCTCTCTCTCTCTCTCTCTCTCTCTCTCTCTCTCTCTCTCCTCTCTCCATAGTTCGCTAATGCATAATGATATGAGATCATTACAAAGGCACTTTGTAAACACTTTGCTCTGTTTTGGACTTCGTAACTCCTAGTTGGGGAAATCATGAAACTTACATTTGGTCTCCATTATCTATATACAGATATAACATTTTACACTGGATATTAAACATTCAGTGGCATGAAACATAGTGAGACAAAGAATGTCAGTGTTTCTATGATTGTACGTACATTTTTTATGTCCTAGCAATATCATAAATGAGAATATAATTACATTTGCACCGATATGTTTCTTCGTTTGATTTGATTACCATCTGAGCCCAAAGTTAGTATTTACATGGCAGTAGCTGTAGGTCTACATTTTCTCTTCGTGCCGGACGGAGTACTTGTTCTCCCTGTCGCCTCCCTCTGCGGCAGGGCGACCTGGGGGCTGCGGTGGGGGCTGGAAGACTGGCAGGACGGTGAGCTGTCTGCCGCTGACCCTGTAGACCCACCCTGCCTCTGACCTACAGCAGCGGGCGGCAGGGGCGAGGGTCGGCTTAGTGCGGTCGGCGTCTCCGCGTGTCTTCTTGGGCTGGGGTGGCTGCCGAAGGACGGGGCTGCGGTGGGCGACGTCTGGTCAGCCGGGGAAAGGGGGCTCGTGACACTCGGGGACTCGAGGGGCAACAAAGCATTTTTGGCGAGTGATTCGTTGGCGATTTCGTACGTTGCCGCTGAGACCGCAGGCTTTATGGTTGACGCCGAATCGGTCGTTTTGGAAGCATGTTTA
>NW_020870529.1:1210258-1215258 GCF_003789085.1 Penaeus vannamei | reverse complement strand
ACACGAGAACGGTAGCCACTCAGTGCATTTTAGAAAACGAGAATCGAAAATGACGACGTGGCGTCTGAGGCAGGCAGGTTGTTATATTTTGTGCTAGATATCTTATCCATTTTCATTACATCTGGAAATAAGTCAGATTTCCATTCTGGCTGAGTGCCTCGAACTAGATCGGATGAATTTACAATGCTACTACAGATGAGTGAAAATCTCGTGTGCTAAGTTCTCTTGTTAAGAGATACAATCCCGACATGACGTATAGAGTTCTCATCACTGATGCCTATAAGAGATATCATCGCGACATGGATTTTTTTTTTTTTTTTAAGATCTGAAAAGAAACATTGTAAGAGAGAGAAAAAAACAGAAGGGGGGGGGGAGTAGTCGTGGTAGTAGTAGTAGTAGTAAAAGCAGCAGCAGCAGTAGTATCTTAATATGGGAGATGGGTAGATAAATCCATATTTACTTGTATATTTTAAAAATCTCGAATCCAAAGAAAAATCAGAATATAATGGATTAAAAATATCATCACTAAAAATGTAAGATCCGAAGCGTCTTGTCGAAGTTTGTCCAGGTGGTGGTGATGACGTCTCTCACTGCCGGGTCCGGGGTCATCAGTCACTCGAACAGGTACTGCAGGTCGTCCGCGTGACGACCTGCAGTACCTTGAAGATCCTTTGAAGACCGATGGAGTGAGAAATTGTGTGTTCTGGTTTTATATTTTATCTGTCAATATATTATTTGTTTTTAAAAATGGTTTAAAATTGCCGTGATCAGAGGGCCACTGACTAGTTAAAATCGGCGGGGCGAGGCAACAGCAACTCATAAGGCACAGGAACCTGGTGCAGACGAAACACCAGCGCAGAGTATCAAGCTGAACTCACATATCAGCTTGCAAGTCTTACGAAAAAACACTGGAAGACGTATTTTAAACTACGATGAATAAAGCACAAATAGCTGCGCAGCAAAAAAGCAAGCGGTTGTTGTTATACTATTCGGAAAACCGCCAAATATTTGTGACGTAGGCGGTAAGCACTGACGTCATATTTCCACAGCTGTGGCAATTTACGGAAATTTATATTTTTGACTCTATAGGAGGATAAAAGAGCAATAGTAGGATTGAAAATGCTATAAAGGCATTCTACTTCCATTGCTTGAAACGGTACATAAGCAAGAAATATCCATTCGAATCATCCTGACAACACTATTTCGAATCTTTTGTTGTAAAAACTTGCCTTTGCTTTTTTCCTACTTCTCCCATTCTTAAGTCCAAAATAAAATTAGAATATTTTTATATATTTTTCTGATTTACATAACTATAAACAGTTTCTGTGAGCATGGCTGACGGATTCGTTATATAAGTTCCCGGTACAGTGTGACGTATTTGTGACGTAGACGTCAAACCATGACGTCATTGTCGTTAATTCCGTAGATTATAGAATTTATGGATTACTGTCCCTTTGTACACCATTATAAATATATCGGATAAGTCATATCTTAATTTCCTTACAATATCGTGATTTCACAAGAGATATATTAACATATTAGCTAATTCTGCATGATTAAACACAGGGTTCATTTACTCCTTCAATATATTTCTACTCCTTCAGTCCAATAAGGGAAATTGTATAAAATCTGGCAGCCAATATCAGCACGAGAACGGCAGCCACTCAGTGTATTTTAGAAAACGAGAATTGAACTCGGCGACTGAGGCAGGTTGGGGCTCGCCAGGGCGATAAACGGTCTCCCTTTGTATGCTTTGTGTGTAGGCCATTCTTTTATTTCTTAACGGCGGCAGTTACCTGTGAGCTGACTTAAAAGGAAAAGTTAATTGTATGTATTCGCTTTCACTCACGTAAGTAAAATACTAGAAGTCATTTTTTTTTTTTTTCGAGTGCTGCTGATGAACTTCTATTTGTGTAAATTTCTCTAAATACTCATATAAACACATGTATCCTTACACGTTCACACACCCATACACCCACACCCACACACACACAGACACAGACACACACACGCCTATAAAAACTCTTACATAGATATCCCTCGTTTATATGCACACGAACACACACACATCCCCCTCACACACACTACTCATACACTCGCGTTCAACACATATACATACGCATACACATACACACACGCACATAAATATGTTTCAAAGATTCATAACAAACTGATCTTGGATTATGAAAGAATGAAACAACGAATGAGGAGGTTGTATCGTACTAATACAGTGAGAAGCCATTGTTAATATTTTCTATATTTTATTACAATAGATTTCCATTCTGGCTAATTGCCTCAACCCAGACCGAACGAATTCACAGCGCTACTGCAGGTGAGTGGAAAATCTCGTGTGCAGAGATACTTGAAACCTGGCGGGAAAGCCCGTAGAGTTCTGATCGCTGATGCCTACAAGAGAATTCATCTCGCGATATGGAATTTTTTGTGTGTGTTTTTTTTTAATATCTTGAAAAGACAACAGACGATGGCCGTTGAGCTGAAATGACGAAGGAATAGGGACGGAGTAGGAGAATAAAGGAGAGACGCAAATGAGTAGAGGTGGATAGGATGGGTGAAATATAGGTAGAGAGAGAGGGAGTAGATGATAGTTAATAAGACGTATTTAATGGAAAACTGTCACAGACTAAATTAATTTCTGCTAATTGCTCTCTTCTTTGTTTTTGTTTTTTATTCTGATAATTCCAATCTCTCTCTCTCTCTATCTCACCCACCCCCCCTCTCATCTCGTCATCACAGAAGAGTCTGTACAATCAGTTTTTTTTTTATTGTGATTATTATTATTATTATTATTATTAAATAAGTGATGTTGAGTCTGTAAAATGGATATTTACGTGATTAATAATAATTTATTTCACTATATTCAAAACCTCAAAAAATGGAAAGCAATAAAAAAGAAAAAAAACAACAAAAAAAACAGGAGATAGAACTCGACACAAGAGACAGACAGACAGGCAGATAAGTACCAACGCCTGCAATGATCTCACCGATACTCCTTCATGCTCGTTGACCCCGTGATGACCGGAACGTGGTGGTAGCGCCCCTCCTTCAGCAGTGCCACGGCTTCGTCTGGAATGCAGTCGCCATCCACCCGAGGAGCGAAGGTGGGCGTCGGGAGAGAACTAATTTTTTGGATTTTTTTTCTGCTCATTGAAGCCTTTTTTTAAACCTTTTTTCGGATTCTTTAAGCTTAGTTGAAGTCTTCTGCATTTTTTTCATCTTTATAGGACATTTCTTAAACCGTTGGGGTTCCTTTGGATTCTTTTGTAGTCCTTTGGATAGTTTTGTACTTTTTGGACTGTAAACCGGTTAGCGAACTACACACACACACACACACACACACACACACACACACACACACACACACACACACACACACACACACGCACACGCACACATACACAAACACACACATATATATATATATTATATATATATATATATATGTATGTACACACACACACACACACACACACATACGGATCCCATCTCAGTCAACTCGGCAGTGGATGAGCACTAGCATCAAAGACTATGTACGAAAGATAGGAAAGCATGGCCAAAGCACGTGAGCTCCAACAGTTGGCGGATAGTGTATAAAGGACAATAGATGGCGTTGTGTACGCGAAATATCGTCTGTTTATTTACTATCAAGATATGTCATTTAGAATGGTAGGAAAAGGATTGTTTGTTTGTTTTTGCTTTCTTTGTTTTTCCCTGTTTTTATGTTTCCTGTTGTTTTAACTGTAGGTTTTCTTTTATCAATACTTTCATTAATGATGACTTGTTTTACATAAATGTGTTTTGTATACAGTTTATTTAATGGATTTGTTTATTTAATACATTGTAGAGTTTAAAGAATTTTTCATATTCACTGTATTAACACCAAAGATATTTTCTGCAATGAAACTGTTTAGTATTTAAACAGGACTCACTGTTTGACCACCGTCTGCGCCTCCTTCAGGAAGTTCCTCCCGTCGGCTCCTGGGCTGAGGGCGCCGCCTCTTTACACGATGGCTGTTCGGAAAAAAAAACCCTGGGGCAGTGGAGTGTATTTTTTTATTATTATCATTATTTTATTATTAAAATATTATGATTATCATCACAATCATCATAATAAAAATTATAATAATGATAACGATAATGATTACTATTATCATTGGTATTGTTATTATCATTATTGTTATGATAATTATTATCATTATTATTATTTTCTTCATTATTTTTTCTTCTATCTAAATTATCAACTTTAAGTCTGATTTCCTTTCTGATTTATTCCATATACTCATTTTTGTTTACATATGTAAAGATATATGATCATATATTTGATATCATTAATATCATAATATTTCAGTTTATATAGGCTGTTGGTTCTTTGACTTCGATGTATGTGTGAGGTCGTAAGTGAATGAATGAGTGACTGCGTGTGAGTGAATGAATGCATGCATGCTATGTGTGTATGTGTTTTACATCCCTACGCATATTCATGATTAAGTATACTCGTTCCTTCCTGCCCTTGTATGTCTGTGAACGCGCGTGTGTCCGCGTGTGCACTCCCACAAGGAAACCCAACCCCTTTGGCCCAATACCCATAGACCCGGTACAGAGAACGAACCTCTGAACCACACCATCGCGAACCTTCATCCGAGGGCGCCACCATCTGCCACTAAACAGAATCCCCGCCATTGCTCTCGCCAAAAAGGGTAATCCTGTAACAGATTTTACTAATATTACATCATCAACGTACATGTAATACTATTTATATGCTAAATTATCTGTGAGAAATCCCCCTCAATGCAGTTCCCTGAGAGATAATGAACCCTGTATTGGAGATGTCGTCCTCAACGGGTGTCAGATTATTGATTATCGAACATCAGGCATCACGGCTGTTATTAGTATGCTCTTTATTTCTCTCTCTCTTTGTGTAAACAAAATCCTCATTTTCGCTTCCCATTTCTTTTCCAATATTCCAAGGACATAATCAGCCG
>NW_020870529.1:1190258-1192758 GCF_003789085.1 Penaeus vannamei | reverse complement strand
GAGAGAGAGAGAGAGAGAGAGAGAGAGAAAAAAAAAATATTAGATAATGACGGGAAGAGCTATATCATTTGTCTAATATAAAGTGATCATACACTTGGGCTATGTAATATTATATACAAGTTCTTAAATTATTGTAAATGGTATTTAAAATAATTAATCAACTGCAAGATCTCTCTGAAACGTCGATCTTTCATAACTTATTACTAGACTATTTTATGGAGTTTGTTTGATGTATGTATGAGTCTATAAAATTGATAATGACATTGTTCCTTTCATCTAGATTTTAATAACAATCTGATATATTCAGTTGAAAATGCTTGACCTCGTGTCACTGAAAGACAAGACGATTGATATCAAATGACCTTTTTCGATAAGTCTATAAATAGGGTTACACTTAGTGATCTAAAATATTACACTTATAAATAACCTGCTGTGGATGATGGAAAAAGGTAGAGGCATTTTTTCAATTTTCTATCTGTGGTTCACTCGATCTTTGGCTACATATTCACCTGCATTACAAAGATAGAACTTAGAATTAGTTTCGTGAGCGTTTACTTAACTATCTATTACTTTTCTTTGGCTCAATTGGACGGATACACTATTTGTGTCATTGTAACAACTAATAACTAGAATATGCAGTTCAGTATAGTTCGTATGATTGGCCGTCTCATGTTGCCTTGTATTTTGTTGCTCGGTGTTGTGTCCTGGTGGAGGTTTCGAATCTGCTCAACATTTCGGAATTTACTTGATCTCTTGGGATTCTCTCTTCCGATTTCCCCAAGGCACGCTCTTCTGCTGTATTTTTTTTCCTTCTTTCTTTCTTTTCTTCTTCTTCTTCTTCTTCTTCTTCTTTCTTCTTTCTTCTCTTTATCATCGGGCTCAATCAGACAAGCGTGGGTTCTTTCTGGCTTCGTTGTAGATCCCACGCGCTGCCCCTCCTTCACGTTCAGATGTGAGAGGCCGATGTTATTGTGCAGGTTGGTTGCAGCGATCCCATGGCGGCCGACGACCATCTCTTCTGGAAATTTTATCTCTATCCTTCCGTTGACCTCCTCAAGGGTAGTTCTCGGAGCTTCCTCCGCCATCTCCATCAATTATTGACGACATGAAGTCTTTGAGATAACCATTCATTGCACGGGCATCTAGTTCATCCGTAATGAGTATGTTTGTGTGTCTGAGTGTAATTGTGTAAGCGTGTGTGTGTGTGTGTGTGTGCGAGAGTGTAATTGTGTAAGCGTGTGTATGTGTGTGTGAGTGTAATTGTGTAAGCATGTGTGTGTGTAATTGTGTAGGCCTACCTTTATTGTTTGCATCTTGGTTAGGAATTTTGCTCGCATGTTGACGTTAGACCCGAGGTCACATGGCATTGCAGACTGGAGATATGCAATTATATTATATTTTAGCTATCTGTATCATTCTGATCATCCAGCCTTCCGTCCCTACAAAGTAGACAGGAACCAACACATGGGAGTAACACCGCCTGGCATTTTACGTATTTTCTTCTTTTTCTTGAGTCACCGCTCCTTTTTTTTTTTTTTTTAGAGCACGGAGTGTCTGCGCCTGTACACACCTCTTACATTGACTTTGTTATTATTTGTCCCATGAGAATGGATAACATCTTACATTATAGTCGTGCACTGCGATTCTTCAGGGTACAAATAGTTATATAGCTCCTTAGGTATCATATTCCAATATTTTTGTGTTCTGTCAACGAAGCTCTTTGTTTTTGTTCACTACAACGGGGTCAGTTCGGGGTATGCACTGCGTTACCTCACTTACTTCTCCGAATTATGGTAGCCACCATTCACTGCAAGCACTCAATGTGTTTTCTAAACAATCACTGGCTATTAATCGTTTTCGGCAAAGCGACTGACAACTCTTAATCAAGCTACAACGTTGCAATCACCGATGTATTACAGAGCTCCTTGACCTAGCTTGTCAGCTCAGACAGAGACACAAACAGGAAGAGAGAGAGAGAGAGAGAGAGAGAGAGAGAGAGAGAGAGAGAGAGAGAGAGAGAGAGAGAGAGAGAGAGAGAGAGAGAGAGAGAGAGAGAGAGAGAAGAGAGGAGACGAGACAGACAGATAGAAGACAGGACAGACAGATAGACAGAAGATATACAGATAAAAAGAGAGAGGGAGGAGGAGGTAGAAAGAGAAGACAGACAGACAGTATAAAAGGTTCTATTGACCTTCTATATTAAGACTGGTGGGCAGAGTAATATGCTTGATTACGACTGAACTCTCTATTCCTAAGAGTTTACACACAAGTAGAAATAAACACGATACGAGCGAGACTGGTCAGCGCTGGATGCAGTGTCCACGGCTAGCCAACCCGAGCAAGGGCGGCTGCGGCGGTAATCGGAGAGGCGGGGTCGCTCCTTGACCGTGCGGAAGAGTGTGTGAGTCTGAGTGTGAAGAAAAGGTCAAACTGGGTCTCCTTATATGGTTTGTTATACTGCGTCACGTGGTATGGTCTAATAGTAAATATACCAAGTGTA
>NW_020870529.1:1151770-1164270 GCF_003789085.1 Penaeus vannamei | reverse complement strand
TTTTGTGTGTAATTTATGTTTTGTTTCTCCCATCTCCTTCATTCATTCCTATTTTCATCCTCTCTCACCTCCCCCTTTCCCCTTATCCTGCTCTGTTCCCCTTCCTCTTCTCCTTTTTCTTTTCCCTTTCCCCTCGCATCTCTCGCATACCACTACTCCCTCCCCGCATTCCTTCCTCCTCCCCTCCACCTTCCTGTCTCCTTCCTCCACTTCCCTCTCTGTCTCCCCCACTTCCTTATCTCCCTCCTCCAATTCCCTTTCTCCTTCCTCCACTTCCCTATCTATCTCCACCATTTCCTTATCTCTCTCCTCCCTTCCCTATCCTCCTCTCCACTGCCCTCTCACACTTCCCTCTCACCGCTCCCCCTCCTTCCCTCCCTCTCCCCATCGCCACTCTCCCCCCTCCCCCTCCCCCACTCCTCACACCCAACCGCGGCCTTGTTCGAGGGAGACGAAAAGAACTCGTTTTTCACTCGAGGGAAACTAATGTGATTTCCCCTCGCCATTCGGTGTCCTTCTCCTCCCGCCTCGCCTCAATGCACTCGCGCTCGCCTTCGAGCGGACCTGGCGCTTCAACCGGCCTTTTGGGGAGACTTAATCGGAGGACAAATAGGGCGGGATTAATTTGCGTGCACGTGTGTGGGTGCACGTGTGCGTGCGTGCACGCACGCACTCATAAATAAATAAATAAATAAATCTATATATATATATATATATATATATATATATATATATATATATAATATATATATATACATATATATATATATATATAACATATGTATATGTATAGTATGTATATATGGTGTGTGTGTGTTGTGTGTGTGTGTGTGTGTGTGTGTGTGTGTGTGTGTGTGTGTGTGTGTTGTGTGTGTGTGTGTGTGTGTGTGTGTGTGTGTGTGTGTGTGTAAACACATATACATATATGTTTGTGATATATATAATATATATATATATATATATATATATATATATATATACGCACACACACTCACAGACACATATATAGACAGAGACAGAAAGACAGGAGCTCACTCCTCCGTCTGGATTCACACGAGGTCCTTTAAGGAGCCTCATCTGAGCAGCGCAGTACCGGGAAACGAGTAAAGTTCCCAGATTACGCTAACGAACTCTTACATACTTCGTTCCTCTCTTCTCCTCAGGTGTCTTTATTTACAGTGTGTGTGTGTGTGTGTGTGTTCGCCCGCGTGCATGTGCGAGTTCGCACGCATACATGTGCGTTTACTGGTGCATGTACGTGCGTCTACGGAGAGAGAAAGAAAGAGAAAATAAATTATATTCTCCATCTCCAGATAACATCAAACAAAAGAGCATCGTCATCGCAGAATCGAATCCCAAGTCCCATTTCTTTCGCCCGCGACGCAAAAGGGAATCGAAACCCGCGCCGAGAGGTTCGGATTCGACGGGAGGCGGGAGCGAGATCGATTTAGAGGACGCGGGTTCGAAGTTCGCGAGATGAAGTGATCGTTGAGAGAGCAAACTTCTCAGGAGTCTTACGGAGGCTGCGAAGAGGAGCTTCAGGGTTCAGGGTTCCTTTTTTTATTAAGCAACGATAGAGTTCACACTTTTTTTTTTATTGAGAAGTAGGGTTAAAGTTATTTTATGTACATATAGAGGTGACATTTTTCGGTGAGACTTGGGGTTCAAGGTTCTTTATTTCAGTAAAAAAAATCCGTTGAGACCTAGGGTTCAAGGTTCCTTTTGTACGTAAAGATAGTGGTGACATTTTTACTCAGAAAAATAGAGGTGACATTCTCCGATGATTTTTTTCGTTGTGACTTAGGATTCTATTTTTTTAAGTTAGAGCCGATATTTTCATTTGAGAAGATATGGGGAGGGGAACCGTCCCGCTCTTACAATAAAATGCTAAACAAGTGAGCAACGAAAAGGCGGGAAAAAGAAGTTACGAATAAACTTTTGATTAAAAAAGGAGAATATTAAAGGAAAGTTTATCAAATAAGCATATACATAAATTACCAATATAAATTCTGAATATCTAATTTCAAAAAAAGCAAAAGTGGGCAGATGATAAGTAGGTTGAATTACACAAGAAAATATTTTTGAGTCGTGTGGAGGTTAATATATTTTCTCTCTCTTTTTCTTTCTTTTTCTTTTTTACTTGTCATTTTCATCATGTCGCATAAGCTGTGTATTAATATATTGTTCATTACATTATACAACAATACCCAAAGCAGTTACAATAGAAAAATAAATGAGAAAAGACAATATATTTATGGTATTTCTGGTTTTCCCGTAATGTAAACTACCTGTGATTTGCGGTTAGTTGAAAAGGGAATCTATTCGGGAACGCCATTTGCCAAATGTGAACGATAAAATGAGTAATTGTGTCAGATTGCTTTCTAAAGCATAAAAAGTGTGCGTTTGTGGGTGAGGAGGGAGAGAGGGAGAGAGAGGGAGTGAGGGAGGGAGAGAATGAGAGTGAGTGAGGGAGGGAGAGAAAGAGAGTGAAATGAATGAGTGAGTGAGGGAGGAGGGAGGTAGTAAGTGAAAAGAAAAGAAAGAGAAAGGGAGAGAGAGAGAGAGAGAGAGAGAGAGAGGAGAGAGAGAGAGAGAGAGAGAGAGAGAGAGAGAGAGAGAGAGAGAGAGAGAGAGAGAGAGAGAGAGAGAGAGAGAGAGAGAGAGAGAACGACATACAAAAAAAAAAAAAAGGGGAATAACTGAAATTCAAATAAAAAAAAAAAATAGAAAAAGAAAATATCCCATGCGCATGACGAAATAAAACTAAAGAATAATAAAAGAGCGAGAAAAAAAAAACACGAAATCGACCATAACGTAAATAATATCATAAAAAGGGACAAGGACTGCCCGTGAGAATTCCGCCTGAGTAAGCTGGACCCATTCCATTTTGCCAAGCTATTTCCATATTTTTCAAATACCTTGACACCTCCAGGATTTCAAGGACGAAAACCCGCTGCGCATAAAAGACGCCGCAGGGATTTAGGGCCAATTTCCTTAATCATAAATTCGGCATCTGACTCAAGCTGCACGACAAAGCAGTCCCAAGGCCGGCCATCGAAAGGCTGGACACTAATGCATGAACTCATCAGTTACCCCTGCGAGAATGGATATCAAAGAAAACGAGGAATTTTGTCTGATATATCGCCCAGCTGATCGCTCTTTCGGGGATGATGTGGATAGTTATATTACCGTTGGCGTGATCTGTTTTATCCGTGTTGCTCTGCCGGCGATGATAATATATCTTTCCAGAGGGAGATTGGCTGTTCTTTTATTTTTTTCTTCTCTTTTTTTGTTTTGTTTTCTCTCTCTTTCTGCCTGACTGGTTTTGGTTCTGTTTGGTTGTTTGTTTGGTTGTTTGGTTGTCTGTCTGTCTGTCTGTCTGTCTGTCTGTCTGTCTGTCTGTCTGTCTGTCTGTCTGTCTGTCTGTCTGTCTGTGTCTGTCTCTGTCTCTGTCTCTCTGTCTCTGTCTCTCTCTCTCTCTCTTCAGTTTTTACCAGTTCTTCATATAGTTTCAACGAGAACAAAGTGAATATACATTTTCTCAGGATCTGGACAAAGGATGTAAATCTATGCAAGTATGCAATGATAAAAAATAATAAAATGAAAATTAAAAAAAATATATATAACATAATATATACATATATATATATATATATATATATATATATATATATATATATATATATATATATATTAAACAGTTGCCGTCGAGTATGTGTGAACATCAAAGTTTATATAAGAATTCCCGATTTTTCCAAATCATTGAAAATAATAATAATAATAATAATAATAATAATAATAATAATAATAATAATAATAATAATAATATAATAATAAATGATAATAATAAAATAATAATAATAAAAAATAATAAAATGAAAAAAAAAATTATATACTTATACCTCAGATCGCCAAAGCAAGCAAACAGACAAACAAACAAACAAACAAAAAAAGAATATGTAAAAAAAAAAACAGCCAACGTTTGTGCCTCCATTTTTCTAACATTTTTGATCGTTCGGATTTTGTACAGCAGCATTTTTCTTCGTTTTTCAACGCGTGAGATGAAACAAGCGAGCCCATATCTCTCTCACTTTCGCCACTTTTACTGTTATTATTATTGTTTTCACTTTTGTTGTATATCCTGGTCTCTGCTGCCTATTCCTCAGACACCAGGATCAGCAGACAATCTCGCCTACTATTTTACTTTTTCATCCGAAATATAAAGAGACGAGAGGAAATCATAAATATGTCATTTCGACTACTTTTTCGCTTATACTGACGAGAGAAAATCATTAATATATTTCATTCATTCAGTCTCCAATGTCACTCATTTTGACCATTTTTTCACTTACACAGAGATTTCATTCATTCACGCTTACACTGACGAGAGAAAAATCACTAATACATTTCATTTATTCAGTTCCCGATATCACTCTCATTTCAACAATCAATTTTTCGTTTACACAGACCAGAGAAAATCATATATTCCATTCATTCAATTCTCTACACTTCTCACTTCCACTTTTTCACTCCTAAACGAAACATTGGGACGAGAGAAATTCATGAATATGACCTATTTATCCGATTCCCAATATCACTCTCATTTCAAGAACCACTTTCTCACCGCTGAACAAAACATAAAAGACGAGAGAAAATCGTAAATATATTCTATTCGTTCCATCCCCGATATCACTCTCATTTCAACAACCACTTTTTCATCCTTAAATAAAAACACATAAACGGAAGCGGAAAATCCATAAATATATTTTATTTATACATTTCTTCCGCGTGGCCTCTGGTTCACGTGCGCGCGTGTGTGAGAGAGGCTAGCAAGCTGTGCCAAAGATATTGGGGTTCTGAACATTTTTGCTAACTTGCGCATTTTACTTTGCGAGAGGATAAGGGAGGCAAACTCACCGATAAATTCCTAGCGTGAGGCGAGAGAAGTTTTATATAAGGAAGTTCTTTAGAGTTAAGGAGAGTGTTTCTTGAGGCTGCTAAAAAAACGAACAAAAACTTTTTATATTGGATATTTCACGTCTATACAATACTGCATGGTAACGTATCATACGCGATATTTAAGGTTTGTCCGAGTCTAGAGATCAAAGCAAATATGCGAGTAGTTTTGCACGAGGAAACCCCTACGCATCTCCAATTTGTGAATGGCGCGGTCTGACCAAATGAAAAAGAAAGAAAAAATCAGTGAAAAAGTTCGTATTTCCTAAACCATAATTTTCCGCTCTGGTCACACTGCACATGTATCGGGGGAACAGTTCAGTCTCCGTTATGGTCGTCATGACGGGCTAACCTCAGCACCGCCGCCTATAAACTGCGGGGAACGCATCGAAAAATCGTTCACGTGAGGTAATCATGTCACGAGCTAATTTAAATTCAAACAGGAGACCGTTAACGACCGTTACTTGTTAGGCGGGACATTCCGTCACCTCTGTTGCCGTGTGCCTTTTGCTCTAACTACCCGACGAAGAGTAGGGGGGAGGAGAGAGGTACAGGACAGGGGTAAGGGAGGGTTAGGGAGGGAGGCTTGGGTAGCAGGGGAAGGAGGGAGGAGAGTATGACAGGGGTAAGGGAAGGACGAGGTTTGAGTAGAAGGGGGAAGGGGTGGGGGGAGGGGGAGGCGTCGACGGGGATTGACATTGCGACAATCGGCAGTTTAATGTCGGCCCATAACAATACAACACGTAAATTGGCGCTGGGAAACTGCGGGTGTGTCTGCCAGCGAGTTGGAAACGGTTGCCGCTGGAAGGGAGGCGGGGGGGAGGAGAGGATATTGTCATGCAGGGAGAGGTAGGAGACGGGTTGTAGGGGAGGGGGGGGAAATGAAGGGAGAGGAGTAGGAGGGAGCAGAAAGGGAGAGACTGCCATGCAGGGAGAAGAGTAGTAGGAGACGATTTAGGAGGTGGGGAGCAGGAAGGAAGGAAGGGAGGGATATTATCATGCAGGGAGAGGAGCGGGAGACGGATTGGAAGGGGCCATGTAGGAAGGAGAGTATAGGAGGGTGGGTCAGACGACGAATGAGGAGGCAGAAAGGGAAGATATTATCACGCAGGGAGAGGAGTAGGAGACGGTGAGAGAAATCAGGGAGGAGGGGAGAGATGTTGCCAAGCAGGGAGTAAAGATAGGACTTAGTAGGGGTAGGAAGAGGAATATTGCAAGGAGGAGGGAGAGGGGGAGGGGGAGGAAGGAGGGGAATATTTGCCACGTAGAGAGAGCGAGTATTGAATGGAGGGGGGGGTAAGGGGGTAGGAGATGGGTGGAAGGAGGAAATGGATATTGTCATGCATAGTGGTGGTGGTGGTGTGGGGAGGGGGGGGGGAATAGGAGATCGGGGCGAGGGGGTAGACGGAGCCGTATTTGAAAGCGTGGATATGAATGGGTGAGAGAGAGTGGATTTGAGAATGGCTCACGCTAACCTGAGCTTGATTCTTCTCTCTCTCTCTCTTCTCTCTCCTCCTCTCTCTCTCCTCTCTCTCTCTCTCTCTCTCTCTCTCTCTCTCTCTCTCTCTCTCTCTCTCTCTCTCTCTCTCTCTCTCTCTCTCTCTCTCTCTCTCTCTCTCTCTCTCTCTCTCTCTCTCTCTCTCTCCTCTCTCTCTCCCTCTCTCTCTCTCTCTCCTTCTCCTCTCTCCCTCTCTTCTCTCCCTCTCTCTCTCTCCCTCTCTCTCTCTCTCTCTCTCTCTCTCTCTCTCTCTCTCTCTCTCTCTCTCTCTCTCTCTCTCTCTCTCTCTCTCTCTCTCTCTCTCACTCTCTTTCCAGGTTTGAATAAAAATATATATTAAAATCTCCATTGGATAAAACTCAAACATATTAGATAAATTAATCAGTTTAAAAAATGGGTTTATATTTCAGTTTTTCCCTTGTCAAACATTTTCCCGTGGCACCGTGACTCGGAATTTATTAGTGTAATATCAACGGGAGAAAAAAGATGCAATAATAAAAGACGATGTCAATGGTGATGGCTTCAAGAGAAAAAAAAAAGAAAAAAAAGCCAAGAGATGAATTGTATCATTTACATTATTTATGGGTATGAGCAGGACAGGCAAACAATAACACATCATAGAAAGTGTAATTAAAATGCTTATGCTTAATACACTTGGGTGATTGTCGACAAGGAAAATATTTGATCGAATCCCTTAACTTTGATATTGTCCTCTGTGATCCTCCCTCGACTACCGTCATAATTCTAAGCACAGCCTTTAAGTCATCAGTCAATATATATAAGAATACAACTGAATCAATCTTAAATTATCAAATTTTGTCGAGTGTATCTTTGAAAGCCAATTCTTATACCTTTTATGAAGGGATTTAATTTTCATATACTTTGTCGGTTAAAATAAACGCATTTTTGGTATTTATGGAGCTATATACTCATACTCGCCATTTCATAAAGTAATTTCCACATGCAAACTCACGTACAAATCAAAGTAATTTATAAGCACACTATTAACACCATCACCGCAAACCATCCAAATGTGATGGAGGCTAGACTTCGGAGTAAGTTGCCCGTAATTTATCATCAAACCATAACGTCTGCACTAAAGTACAAATTTGCAAACCCATTACTTGTATTACAATTTTGTATGAATTCTTGCATCACTATAAACAAGTAATCTTTTTTTACGAACTCCAATCGAGGCCGAAGTCATGGTTCTAGCGTCGCATTCGTATCATTTGCGGTAATGGCGGAAACCAGAGCTTCCCCCGCCTCACCTTTTCCCTCAGGCAGGTTCGCCAGCTGTGTGAGAGCAGCGAGGGCGAGATATCCGCCCACCATCATCCCTAAGGACACCACCGCCCACCGCCTTCGACCCATCGCGACGCCCATGTGTCAAACTTGCGTGGGCGGGGTGGCTGGTACCGAGGTGGACTCGGAAGGAAGTCACGCCATTGTTTTCATCGGTTAGGCTGGTTGCGGTCGCCTGCCTCGGGCCTCGTGGGTCGGCGTTGCGGCGCCCTGGAATGGTGAACGTTTGTTAGTTATTTATAAACTAAAATTACTTCTTAACGGTTTATTCTAAATGTGATGAAAAGATGATAATAACATAAATATGTACTTTTTCTAGGGAAACTAAAAATGCAATTACAAGTATGGTTATAACTTACAAAGGTTATGTTTGCCAGTTATAAAAAAATACTCACAAAAAATAACAATAATAATAATAAAAAAAAGTAATCTAGCAATATCTTTCCTTTTTAAGCGATGGCTTGAACATTACAAATTAAGCAATATCGTATTACCCTCCTTATCATTGTTACACTTGTTATCGTGATCATTATCATCATCGATTTCATTACTAATAACCAAATCCATTTATCATCAGAATTTGAACACCAGAATTCAGACAATGACAATTATTCAAAAACCCTACATTATTTTCTTTTCCTTTTTCCTTTTCCTTTTTGCAAGGTTTCAAAGGCTTCGCTAAAATGAACGACTCAAAGCTCTTTCTTTATCCAAATCTGCAAACCTCTTCTGGAAAATGAAAACACAGGGGATTTTCGGATTTGAAAAGTTGGGCCGAAAATTTGAATATATAAATATATAAGCCCTTTCTCCATTTATTTCCAATGCCTCCTGTTCATTTTTTTCTTTTCTTTTAAGAGAGGGGGAGAGAGAGAGAGAGAGAGAGAGAGAGAGAGAGAGAGAGAGGAGAGAGAGAGAGAGAGAGAGAGAGAGAGAGAGAGAGAGAGAGAGAGAGAGAGAGAGAGAGGAAAGGCGTATGAATAATGAATAATAGAAGTTTAGTGCAGAGTACTGTATACGCAAGACTCTCATTGTATACGGTTTAAGTAATCTGTACAACACATGAATCTCAAAGTGTTCCATGGCCAAAGTTTTTCATGGGCATTTAAGGTAATTTATAGGACCATATTTCATCCCGCACTGTAATATTGTGTTGAAAAACTGTGCTTGTGGCTCCGAATGAGAGGCGTTCCCTCCACCATAGTCCAGTGATCTAGTAATTTTAGGAACAAAATATGAACAGCTAAATTAAATGTTTTATTATTATTATTATTATTATTGTTTTGTTGTTGTTGTTGTTGTTATTATATTATTATTATTATTTAGTTTCTGTGTGTATACGTGTGTGTATTTGGATGGTGTGTGTGTGTGTGTGTGTGTGTGTGTGTGTGTGTGTGTGTGTGTGTGTGTGTGTGTGTGTGTGTGTGTGTGTGTGTGTGTGTGCGTGCGTGGTGCGTGCGTGCGTGCGTGTGTGTGTGTGCGTGCGTGCGTGCGTGCGTGCGTGCGTGCGTGCGTGTGCGTGTGTGCGTGCGTGTGCGTGCGTGCGTGCGTGAAAAAAGAAGAGAAAAAAAACGCAAACATCTCGCTTGCCCTCCGCTTCCCCCCCCCCATCTCCCTCATCCTTCTGGCAGAAAATTCGATAGAAAAAATTACGATCTTTCTCTTCGGGAACAATTTCTTTTCACAAGATGGGAGAAGAAGAAAAATGTACGGAATTTGTAGAATTTGACAAACCTCATTTGCATATTCTTTGTTTTTTTCCCGCCAAAAATTCGTCCAGTGACGTAGAAGGCTCATGCACGGTCACGTGACTGCTTGGAGAAGGGAAGGAGGGAGGGAAGGGCGAAAGGTAGAGAAAAGATAAGGAAGGAAGGAGGAGAGAGAGAGATGGAGGAAGAAGGGTAGGGAAGAAGGGACAGGAGAGTGTGAAGGTGAAAGAGAAAGGAAGGAAGGGAAGGTGCTAAGGAGAGGGAGGAAGGGGAGGTGAGAAGAAGAGGGAGGGAAGAAAGGTGAGAAAGAGCGGGAGGAAGGGGAAGTGAGAAGGAGAGGGATAGTGGAAATGTGAGAAGGAGAAGGAAAAAGGAAAGGTAAGGGGTACAGAGAGAGGGTTAGGATGAAGGGAGAGAAAGAGAGGGAGGGGAAAGGGGGAAACAAAGAGGAAAGAAGAGAGGAAAATACGCAAACAAATGGAGGTAGGATGAGAGGGAGAGGCAGGAACGACGGACAAAAGAGGGAAAGTAGAAGGGAAGGAGGAAGAGACTGAGAGAAACAGAAGCAAAAAAGGAGAATAAAAGAAAGAGCGAAAAACAGAAAGAAGAGAAAAACAAACAAACAAACAAAAACAAGGGGAAAAGAAAGACATAAATAGAGACGGCAAAAAAGTAACAGCAGTTACGCAAATTCCCAAGTGTAAAGAATATACGACAGTCTCCACACCAGTTAGTTCAGCAGAGGCAGAACTAACGCAATAATGGTACAGAGAATACGCATACACACACACACACACACACACACACACACACACACACTCTCTCTCTCTCTCTCTCTCTCTCTATCTCTCTCACGCAACACAAACACACACACACATACACACACACACACACACACACACACACACACACACACACACATACACACACAACACACACACACACACACAACACACACCACATACCACCAGTACGTCAAACAAGACAAATACAGCTATGTACCCAGTGCTCGGAAATACAGATAACAACAAAAATTCCACCTATTTGTTTCGGGTACGCATGCTATGTGGTTCGGGTATGTGGTATGTGAACTGTTGGCCAAAACCCTTCGTTGTATAGTAGTTTTTTGTGAGTAAACTATTCATTTGTGTATACATCTATTCATCTATTTTCAGTCTGTTGTGTTCTTGTTCAATTTTCCAAGTTCATATGCGGTTGAATTTGGTACAGATTGTATATTAAAAATATAAATGAATTTGGCAATTGCTTGAGGTTGAGAGCCACAATAGTCGTTATTAGTAAAGAGATGTAAAGGATGTAAAGCATTGATGATATTGCAAATGATGGTAATAATAGGAAAGATAATAATGATAAGGGCAATGAAAACGATAATAACAGCAACGCGAATAAAAAGAAAATAACAATTAACTCAAACAATCAAAAACTAAAAAAAAGTAAAAAAACAAGTAAAAAAATCAAGAATAATAAATCAACAAGTAAAAAAAATCAATTAATCAAAATAAATAAATAATAAATAATTAATTAATTAATTTAAAAAACAAGTAAAAGCAAAGCAAAAAAAGAGTCGAAATCAATACTTGCTTCAAAAAAAAACTATATAATCTGCATCCCCCCCCCACCCTCCCACCTCCACCCCCGCCTCCCTCCGCCTCCTACGCTCAATTATTTATTTGCAAATCAACAAAGCGGGGCCCGTTGCCAAGTTGCTATGTTGCCATGTTGCAGCCTCTCTTGCACATGAGGCTCGAACATCGACCTTGGGAATGATGTGATGATGTTGAGAGCAGGATATTGTTGTTCTTGGGAAAGTTATTTTTATCATTATCATCCTCGTCTGAAGCTGCTTCGTTATCCTCGTTGTTTGTCGGTGTTGATGTTGGTGTTGATGATGATGGTGATTTGATGATGTTGATGATGATGATGATGTTGATGATGATGATGAGATGATGATAATGATGATTTAATATTAATGTTGATGTTGATGATGCTGGTGTTGATGATGATGATGATGATGATGATGATGATGATGATGATGATGATGATGATGATGATGATGATGATGATGATGATGATGTTGATGTTGATGTTGATGTTGATGATGATGTTGATGATGATGATGATGATGATGATATGATGATGATGATGTTGATGTGATATTGATAATAATAATGCTGATGTTTGTTTTGTTGATGTGATGGTGATGATGACGATGATGATGATGATGATGATGAATGATGATGAAATGATGATGATGATGATGATGATGATGATGATGATGATGATGATGATGATGATGATGATGATGTTGATTTTGATGATGTTGATGATGATGATGATGATGAATGATGATATGATGATGAATGATGAATGATGATGATGAATATTTATGATGATGATGATGATGAATAATGATAATGATGATTGATGTTGATTTGAGGATGATGATGTGATATTGATGATGATGATGTTGGTGTTGTTGATGGTGATGATGATGATGATGATGTGATGAGTTGATGTTGATGTTGACGATGATGATGTTGATATTGATGATGATGATGATTGTTTTTTGTGATCTATTAGATGATGATGATGATGTTGAAGCTGTTTTTGATGTTACTACTATATTTGTCATTATAATCATTATAATCATAGTCAGTCTAATATACACATTCCAAACCGCTGCGATCAAACCAACAAACAAATCAAAGAACACACATACATCCGCCCATCCACCTACCCACCACACGCACTCAAACGCATCACAACATGGACAAATGGCATAAAAATAATTGTCTCCCCATACACATACCGCACGCCCACAAAATCACAAAAACACAAGTGCATCACAACATGAAACAAAATGGAATAAAAGTAACATAGCACACACACATACAAATACATAAACACATAAGCACAAAACACACACACAAACAAACAAACACAAACACAACACAACAAACAAGGGCATCACAGAAAAAAATCGTTTCCTCCCCACCAACATAACACATACC
>NW_020870529.1:1129162-1132107 GCF_003789085.1 Penaeus vannamei | reverse complement strand
AATAATGATGCAATAATGATAGATAATAATAATATATTCTCGAAAACACTTGAAATATAAACAAGGAAAATAATTTATACAAATAGATTTCTGAAGATGGACTGTTTCTGAGAAGTGTTCAAAAGTATCCAAAATATGTATAAACTTTTTTCTCTCAAATACATGTTATGACGTTCTTTTTCCTTTCATTGAAAACGGAACAGAGGTAGCGATATTTGAGGGGAGACTATAGATTTCTGACTTTCACTGGATTTTGCGCGATCTCCAGAATTCACTTTATATTAAGTTTGTCATCTTTGGGATATTTGACACATTTGACATTAAATTTCATTAAATGTCATAGTAAAAATATGATATATCTTCGTCACTAAAATAAAGCATAGTTCTCCAATAATCAATGTTATATCTATCGTTTCACTAAAAGAATAAAGCGAGTATTTCTAATGCCACTGACCACCACAGATGTCGCGGCCTTCGGTTTCTCGCCACCGTTCCTCGTCCTCCTGGCTCTCGGAAGCCTGGCCACCGCATTCAACCCTCTTGGAATCCTTCAGTCGAAGCTCAGTTCCTCTACGCGCTTGAGGGATCAGCTTACCGACCAGCCCGGCCCGGGGAGAGCTCAGGATCCTTCGTCGGCGTCTCAAGGGAGGGAGAAGGACAAGGAGCAGGTCTCGCTATGCCCCGTCTGCGTCCCGGCGGCGAGCTCCTCCGCTCCAGAGGTTGTCCTATTTCTCGACCTCGACGACGGAGAACAGCGTGCTGGGTAGTCTCTTCGAGCTCGGGTTGAGTGACATCGAGGGGCGAGAACCTGTTAAGAAGAAGGTGAAGGAGGAGGAGGAGTCGCCGCTCAACGAGATCCTGCAGGAGATCAAGCACTTGCCCTTCCTGCCCCTGGTGGAGGTGAACGACACGTTCGCGGAGAACGAGCTGGGCGAAGGCAACCCCCTCCTCGGGTACCTGGACTCGATCCGAGGGGACGCGTGGGCGCAGTTCAAGTCCCTGGCCGTCAGCTACACCAACTGGCTCGAGGACGAGTACAAGATCCAGGACTTGACGGATCAGCTGCCGCTCGACCTGATCAAGAAGGTGCTGGACCTGGGCGACAGGGTCAACTTCCTGCACGTCGTCGGCAAGAGGGTGGACCCGGGGCTGGCCAAGTACATCGCCGACCAGCTGCAGCCGGTGTTCAACCGCTTCGACAGCCTGGGCGCCGGCCGGGTCCTCAACGGGCGGGTGTCCTCGCTCGTGGGCGGCATTGTGAGGGACGCCGCATGGAAGACGCTGCACCAGTTCGTGGGTCACGTCCTGAAGGTCGCCGAGCGCGTGGTGTCCAAGGAGGACATCGAGGCCTTCCAGGAGGACCTGGCGAAGAACAGCCCCATCGTGGCCAAGGGCCTCCAGTTCATCATGAGCGGCCAGCCCCTCATGGCGTCCGGGGCCACGGGCCGCTCCATGTCCAACCGAGGCTACAGGGACTACTACGACGACGGCTACGGCTACGATGGACACAGCAGCCACGGCGGCGGCTACGGAGGCTACGGCGCCTATGACGACTCGTACGGCTCGTCCATGCACGGGAGCTACGGCTACGGCGTGTACCTGGACCCGTACCTGATCCTGGGGGGCATCGGCGCCGCGGCGCTCCTCGCCTTCCTGGCCTACCGCCTCATCGTCACGACCGCCAGGAGGAGGCGTCGCAGTGACGACCTCACGCTCATGGACCTCTCCGACATGCCCAACATCGTCTACTCCTTCTACAACATGCTCGAGTCGGCCGAGAGCAAGTACGGTGGCGCCGAGGACGACTCCGACGACCTGCCTCGCCTGGACGACTCCGACGACTTGGCCGAGGGTCTCAATTCCCTGTGGAGGGAGTTCGCCGACGGGGAAGGCTGCGTCCGCTGCTCGCTCTTCGACTTCGTCCAGAGCCACTTCTTCACCGGACTCAACGTGGCCGACAGTCTGGCCGTGTAAGAGGACTTTCTGTTTTGTTGCTTCCTTTCTTCCAGGATTTTATGTCCAGTTAGAAGGCTATGAATAACTATTGATAAATACCTGTTGTGATATCATGACATGTCTTCATGTGGGGTGAAATAGTCTATAGTTTTTCTGCAAAGTTGAAAGGGATGAAAGGACATGCAACCACACATATATGCATGCAAATATATATGTGTGCATATATAATTTGTATGTATATATATTACACACATACATACATATATATGTATATATATATATATATATATATATATATATATATATATATATATATAATATATATATATTTGTATGCATATGTGTATATATATATATATATATATATATTATATATAATATAATATATATATATACACATGTATATGTGTGTGTGTGTATTTTATATATATATATATATATTATATAGTATATATATATATATATATATATATTATATATATATATATACATGCATAAATAAATATATATATATATATATATTACATACATACAAACATACATATTATATATATAATATATATATATATATAATTATTATCGGAGAAAAACCCACAATGCACAAAGTGAATTGAAAAAGTGAGACAACAGTTTCGAATCGTCCTCGATTCCATCTTCGGATTCCCATCTTCGGAAGATGGAATCGAGGACGATTCCGAAAAACTGTTTGTCTCACTTTTCTTCAATAAATCTACTTTGTTGCATTGTGGGGTTTTTCTTCCTTATTATGAACACGGTAATGTGTTTTCTTTGCATATATAAATATATATATATATATATTATATATATATATATTATTATTATCAATAAATATTATATATATATATATATTGTGTTATGTGTGTGTGTGTGTGTGTGTGTGTGTGTTGTGTGTGTGTGTGTTGTATGTATGTATGTATGTATGTATTGTATGTATGTATGTATGTACTGTATATATATATATATATAAT
>NW_020870529.1:1114162-1121662 GCF_003789085.1 Penaeus vannamei | reverse complement strand
TGTTTAATCTTTCTTTAATATTTAGGCCGTATTATAGCTATAGCTGAATATAAAATCTTTTATATCTTTACTGTCATGCCACATTCATTCTTATTGTTCTCATCATTATCATTATTTTTGTTGTTATCATCATCAATAGTTATCATTGCCATAATCATCATTATTGTTAATTAATACTGACATGAAATTGGTATCATAACTGTGGATATTATCATCATCATTATTACTATTATACCTACTATCATTATCTTTACTATCATTATCATCGTTATTGTTGTATTTTGTTACCATTTCTGTTGTGTTTTTCTTATTATGATTTAATTCATATAGTTAATATAATGATTATTATTAAACTTATCACCCAATATTATTGTTATTGTCATTTTGATTATTATCATTGTTATTAGTATTACCATTAGTGTCATCATCGTTATCATAATGATTATTATTCTCATTATCACTACTACTATTATTATCTTTATTAATTTTATTATTATTATCATCATCATTATTATTATTATTATTATTATTATATATTATTATTATTATATTATTTTTATTATTATTATTATTATTATTATTATTATTATCATTATTTATTATCATTATTATCATTTATTATCATTATTATTATTATCATTATTATTATTATATTATTATTATATTATTATTATTATTATTATTATTATTATATTATTATTATCATTATTATTATTATTATTTATTATTATTATTATTATTATTATTATATTATTATTATTATTATTATTATTATTATTATTATTATTATTATTATTATTATTATCATTATGATCATCATCATCATCATAATGATTATTATTCTCATTATCGCTACTACTATTATTATTATCATCATTATTATCATTATTATTATTATTATTATTATTATTATTATTATTATTATTATTATTATTTTATTATTATTATTATTATATTATTATATTATATTATTGTGATCATTATCATTATTATCATCCTTATTATTATCATCATTTTATTATTATTACTATCATTATTATTATGATTATTATTATCATTATTATTATTATTATCATCATCATAACGGTTATTATTCTCATTATCACTACTGTTATTATATTATTATTTTTATCTTTATTATTATTGTTATTGTTATTATTATTACTATTATTATCATTACTGCTACTACTACTGCTATTATTTTTTATTGTTTTTATCATTACTATTGTTATTATTATTATCATTATTATTATCATTATTATTATTATTGTCATTATTACTGTTATCATTATTATTTTTGTCATTATGATTTTGCTAGTATGATTATTATTTCATTATTATTATCATTATATTATTATTACTATTACTATTATCATTTATTTCATTATTATCGTTATCATTTTTATTATTATCATTATTACGAATATTGTTATTAAGATCACTATTATGTCATCATTGTTATAAAATAACATTTTCTTTTCATCATCTGTGATATTACTGCTATGATTATATCAATTGTTCTTGTTATTGTTATTACTGTCGTTGTTTTTGTCGTAGGAGTACCAACAGTATTGTGAACTCTATTGCTATATCATTACTACCCTCCATGTCAGCACCATTTTGATGAAGATAATGATCTCTTTTATTATGATTAGTAACATCACATATAGAGAGGTACACATATATAGATAAAAGAGGGGTAGCCAACAATGTAATAGTAGAATGTTTACTTAAGGTGGAGGGAAGAACAGAAAGTAAGGGGAGGAGAAAACAAAGGGAGGGGGTATGAAGCATGAGAAAATCAAATGTAAGAAAGATGTGAACGAAGAAAGGAGAGAAGATGAAAGGAATGATGGAATAAGGAACAAGGAAGGTGGAAATGAGTCAGAGAGAAAACGAATAGAGAAAGAGGGAGTGAGCGAAGGTATGATCGCGGCTGAAAGATAGAATCTGTGAAGGGAGGGAGTGAGGAAGTGAGAAACAGAAGACAGATTAAGAAAGTAAGAGAAATTGGCAGTAAGTGAAAGGGGAATCAAGGAAAATCGGAAGCACGTAATAAGGAAAGAGTGCAAGAGACCTATTCAGGAAGAAGGAAAGGAGTGGGCGAAGACGGACTTACGATGAGGGCGGGAGTAAGAGAGCGTCAGAGGGGGGGAGGCACCGTGTGAGGCCCTCTCTCGCCATCACTTGCCTCCCGTGAGAATGCCATTAAGCTCGAGGCGGATGACTTCACGAATCGCCATGCAGACCCTGCGCACCGGACCAGGGGCGGAGACCGCGCGTAATTGCCGTCATGCGGAGCGAGGGCGGCCACATACCGCCCGGGGCATACCGAAGTCGTCACGCAGGCGGAGGCTTTACATAACGCAGGCCATCGTCACGCGAGCGCCGCCTCAGGGAAGGAGGACGCCCACAGTGTAAGGACAGAGCATAATGCTCGGTCAAAAAATGCATTACGTTAGTGCTGTTGCCTTTATAATCATTATCACTGCGTGCTGAAGTGACTGTCACTGTTATCGTCAACAGCATAGTCATAATAGTCATTATCTCTGCTGCCTCAAACGTGTTGCTATCGTTATAATGACGATACCACTATGGTAATGTCTTATTCGTACTTGAACATGGTAGTATCATCAAGTATTTTCATTTCTGATGTCATAGTTCTAGCTGTAATTCCGCTAATGTAAATGTTTATTCACCATTTTATCACCGAAATCATTTTTATGCACCATTTCTTCTAATTACCGATGCTATCACTAAAAGGCGGATGAAGAACCGAAGAGGCTTAGAAATGGGCGGGAAGTAAATAGAAGTCACTCCGGTTGTGTCATGTCACGTGTCATGCATGTTACCTGCTTCTTGTTCTTGATTCCCCACGAAATGGCCCGCGTGCGCCCGTCCATCACTCTCGGATTAACGTTTAATTTCCCCTCCATTTCTGCCTTTGGGAAATTCCCGCCTTATTTTCCCTGGCGGCGGACCATTCCGCGCTCGCCCGAAGACGAAAGGCGCCAAAAGCAATTCAGTAAATAGTAGCGGTAGAAGGAAATAGAAGAACGGCGAGCTTGAAACCATATATTTCCGGTGGCTTAATTTTGCCCCGTCGAAGGATAGATCAGCGGGGTGGAGGGGGGGGGGCACAGTCGCAACGAAAATACGAGGGAGGGGGGGAGTCGCCAAGGAAAATACGAGGGAGGGGGGGCACAGTCGCCAAGGAAAATACGAGGGAGGGGGGGGGCACAGTCGCCAAGGAAAATACGAGGGAGGGGGGGGCCACAGTCGCCAAAGGAAAATACGAGGGAGGGGGGGGGGGCACAGTCGCCAAAGAAAATACGAGGGAGGGGGGGGGGCACATCGCCACCAGAAAATATCAACGAACGTCGCCAAGGAAATACGGAGGGGGCACAGTCGCCAAGGAAAATACGAGGGAGGGGGGGGGCACAGTCCGCCAAGGAAAATACGAGGGAGGGGGGGCACAGTCGCCAAGGAAAATACGAGGGAGAGGGGGGGGGCACAGTCGCCAAGGAAAATACGAGGGAGGGGAGGGGGGGCACAGTCGCCGAGGAAAATACGAGGGAGGGGGGGCACAGTCGCCAAGGAAAATACGAGGGAGGGGGGGGGCACAGTCGCCGAGGAAAATACGAAGGAGGGGGGCACAGTCGCCAAGGAAAATACGAGGGAGGGGGGGGCACAGCCGCCAAAGAAAATACGAGGGAGGGGGGGGGCACAGTCGCCAAAGAAAATACGAGGGGGGGGGGCACAGTCGCCAAAGAAAATACGAGGGGGGGGGCACAGTCGCCAAAGAAATACGAGGGAGGGGGGGGGGCACAGTCGCCAAGGAAAATAGGGGGGGAAGTCGAGGCCGATTCCTAGTCATGAAATGTCCTTCTCTGTCCCTGTCACTGCGGATGTGTCGTTGCTGCTGTAGCTTTTGTGATTAAGGCTGTTCCAGTAACGGTAATGGTTAAAATCATAATAGTGATAATATCAATGTTGATAATAATGATAATGAGGATGATAATAATAATGATAATAATGATAATGATAAATCAATGATAATGATGAGGATAATAATAATGGTAATTATGATAATGATAATAATAATGATAATGATTATAATAATAATAATGATAATGATGATAATGATGATGATGATAATAATGATAATAATGATAATGATAAATCAATGATAATGATGAGGATAATAATGATGATAATAATGATAATGATAATAATAATGATAATGATTATAATAATGATAATGATAATAATGATAATGATGATAATAATGATAATGATAATAATGATAATGATAATAATGATAATGATAATAATGATAATGATAATAATGATAATGATAATAATAATAATGATAATGATATTAATGATAATAATATTAATGATAATGATATTAATGATAATAATGGTAATGGTAATGATAACGATAACGAAAATAATGATACTGATGATAATGATAATGGTAATAACAATAATGATAATAACAATGACAATAGTAATAATAATGGTAATGATAATAATAATAATAATAATAATAATGATAATAATAATAATAATAATAATAATAATAATAATAATAATAATGATAATAATAATAATAATAATAATAATAATAATAATAATAATGATGATGATTGTAATAACGCTGATGATAATAATGATAATGATAATAATAATGATACAGTCATTGAAAAAATGTAGCCTAAAGTAATAATAGGGAAAGTACAATAAGTGTAATGCAATAAAAAATATTATTTGATATCGACAAAGAAAGAGGTGAGAATGAATATTTTTTGCTAGCGGCAGTGTTAAGGATAACACTATGCTAATTAAGATTATTATATTATCATCAGAAAACTATAGTAATAATAAATCTCATGATAATGATGATAACGATAATGATCATGATGTTGATGTTGATGTGTGATGATGATGATTTGAGGATGATGATAATGATAAGGACGATAATGGTGCTAATGGTGATAGTAATAACTATCAATATTATTGTTGTCATTGTTACTGTCATTATTATTATTTTAATGACGATTTATGATCATCATGGAAATGAAAATAATAACGTTACGATAATAATAATAATAATAATAATAATAATATTAATAATAATAATAATAATAATAATAATAATAATAATAATAATAATAAAAATAAAAATAAAAATAATAATAACAATAATAATAACAATAATAATAATAATAATAATAATAATAATAATAATAATAATAATAATAATAATAATAATAATAATAATAATAATAATATGATAGCAGTAATTATAAAAAACAACAATGATGATGATGATGATAATGATAAAAATAATTTTGATAAAGATAATAGTAATGATAATAACAAATAATGATGATGATGATAATAATAATGAGAATGATGATAATGATGATACTAATGATGATAATGATAATAATGATGATACTAATGATGATAATGATGTTACTACTACTATTTATGATGATAATAAGAACAACAATAATAAGATATTGATAGTAATAATAACAAGAATGATAGTAATTATAACAATGATAATATTCAGTTATATAACAAATCAGTACCAATGATAATGATAATTATTGTTATCATTATGGTTATTATTGTTGTTACTATCATTATCATCAGCATTTGCCAATAGTATTTTAGAATGATTATCATTATCATTATTGTTATTGTTATCATTAGTATTGCTATTACTATTATAACTATCATTATTATTAAATTTTCATTCTCATAATTTTGTATCATTATTATCATTGTTAACATTATCATTTTCATTATGATCATCATTGTATCTACGATTATTATTGTTACTCTCATTTTCATTAACATCATTATCCTCACCATCACCATTATTATCATATTTGCTTTCTCGTCATCATATCATTACCATCATCATCATCATGATCTCTCCTCCTCCTCCTCCTCACCTTAGACACTGCCGCTGTTATCCTTACCAAAAGCAGCAGCAGAAGTCCAGTCCCCGCGCGCGCCTTCCTCTCGTCCTCACCAGGATTATGGGCTCCTTCTGCCGCCCGGCCTCTCCTGCCGCCGCCCTGAGCGGCTTCTGGCGGCGGCGAAGAGACGGAGGGGCAGCCTCGAGTGGCGGCGACGAAGGCCGAGGAGACGTCTCGGGCCCGAATTCTCCCTTCTTCAGACCAAGAGCAAGACCGGGGGCGAAGGTCAGAGGAAATGCACGCGCAACAGACCGGGTCATGTTCGGTCGCCAAAGTCAGCGCACCGTGTAATAGATTGGCTTTGACGAAACGAGATCGACAGCAGATGAAGTAAGAACGCAAAGTTTAGTTCTTATAAGAAAAGAAGAAGAAGAAGAAGAAAAAAATACATGGAATAATATCCAAAACCCTCGAGGAGCTCCGTTTTTAGGACTGTTAATAAGATTCCCCGGGTATGTTTTTTCATTATATATTTCACTTCCTATAAATGATTTCCTTCCTAATCAAATTATTAAGTGCACGGCGTAAAAAGTCGCAGAGATTTATAAACCTGCAGGCCGCGAGGTGAAAGTGAGAGGGGAGGGGGTGTAGGGGCCCCATCCCCCGTCCCCACAGAGGTTAAGAGTTGGGTGCTCGCGGCAAGAGGAGGGGGGAGGGTGCTGGGAGGAGGGGGAGGAAAGGCCTGTAGGGAAGGGGGGGGGAGGCCCTGGGGGACGAGGGGAGAGGGAGAGGGCGAAGGTGCTGACGGTGAAAATATCAAGGTCGCTTTACCTTTCAAAGAAATATATCTCGGAGATCAAGCTTCTCACATGGGTTGGAAATTGGGTAAATTTTCTCGGGAGATGACTT
This sequence comes from Penaeus vannamei, assembly GCF_003789085.1. Lineage (NCBI taxonomy): Eukaryota > Metazoa > Arthropoda > Malacostraca > Decapoda > Penaeidae > Penaeus > Penaeus vannamei. Next base: position 1,114,814 of record NW_020870529.1, on the reverse strand, counting down.
CAATCTCCAGCGGGAAAATGAGGAGTAAAAACGGCAGAGGAAGCCGGCAGCCGGCGCGGAGGAAGGAAAGCCATTTTCAATTTGCGACGCCAAAGGTCGACTCCGAAATGGCTTTCCTCGCTAATTTTATTTTGCTACTTTTCTGTACATCTGATGACTGCAATTACGCCTCACGCCCAGGGCGGTGCGGCCTCTGCTTCGTCTCCTCCTTCGTCTGTTTTGTGGCTTGCCTTTCTCCCTTTCGTCAACAAATTGATTCTCTCTCTCTCTCTCTCTCTCTCTCTCTCTCTCTCTCTCTCTCTCTCTCTCTCTCTCTCTCTCTCTCTCTCTCTCTCTCTCTCTCTGTCCCTCCCTCCCTCCCTCCCTCCCTCTCTCTCTCTCTGTCTCTCTCTCTCTCTCCTCTCTCTCTCTTCTCTCTCTCTCTCTCTCTCTCTCTCTCTCTCTCTCTCTCTCTCTCTCTCTCTCTCTCTTTATCTATGAAAATAATGATAAGGATAATAATGGTAATAATAGTTATAAGGAAAATTCAAACAAAGATTAAAGAATGATATTAATAATAATGATGATAGTGACAATAACGATGAAGGCAATAACCATAATGACCTTAATGATAATGACGATAATGGCAAGGGTAATAACAATAGTGATAATT
>NW_020870529.1:1081107-1086562 GCF_003789085.1 Penaeus vannamei | reverse complement strand
GTCTACTCATCTCCTTCTCTCGCTTGCTCGGTCTCTGGGTCTCTCTCTCGACTCGCTCATTCATTCTCTTCTCCCTCGCACGCACTCGACTCTCGTCCCTATCCTCTCTTCTCTCGCTCTCTCTCTCTTGTTCTCCCTGCTCTAGCTGCTCGTCTCTGTCTCTCTCTTATCTTTTGCCTCTCTGCTCCTCTCTCCTATCTCTCCTTGCCTTCCTCCTCCCTTCCTCTCATTTTCTCTCTCTCCTCGCTCTCTCGCCTAACTTCGTCCTCTCTCTCTGCCCGTCGTCTCTCTCTTCTCTCTCCTTCCATCGTCTCTCTCTTCCTCTGTCTCTCTCTCTTCTCATCTCTCCGGTTCTCTGGCTACTCGGACTCCTCTCCCTACTTCATCGCTCTGCTTCTAAATTCGCTCTCTACTCTCGTCTCCTAACGCTCGCTCTCTCTCCTCCTCTGCTCTCCTCTATTCGTCTCTCCTCGCTCTCTCTCTCTAATTCCTAGCTATTATATCTTCTCCCTCTCTCTGCTCTCTCTCTCGCTCTCCTTCTCCCCTCCTCCCGTCTCTCGTCGCTGCTCAGTCTCTCATCTCTCTCTCTGCCTCTCCCATCTGCTCGCGTCTCGTTCTCTGTCATCCATTTCCTATCGCCATTCTCGCCCTCTCGTGCGCAGGCGCTCTCAACGGTCCCTTCCTTCTCTTCTCGTCTCTCCGTCTCTCCTCTCTGCTCTCTCTTCCTCTCTCTCTCTCTCCTCTGCTCTTCTCTCTTCTTCTCTACTCTCTCTCTCTAACCTATTATCCTTATCATTGTTATAGTTATAATATGTATTGTCATTATTTGTATTTATTATAAGTATTAGCATTATTAGTATTAGTATTATCATTATCATTATCCTCATTATCACCATCATCATCTTTATCATCATTATCATCCGCTTTCTTAATCTTTCCTCTTATACTTTTACGTCATCCAATCTCTCCTTATTCTTTAAATGTTCTTTTATTACTTTTTCCTCCTGTAAGTATCCAGTTATTCTTACGGTTGTTAATTTCAATAATCTGTTCTAAGACGTACGATCACCATTACCATTAACCTTGTCATTTAACATCAAATTTGATACTGAAATCATCATCCACCCATTATTTTGAATATCAAACGTGACATATCTAACGGATTTTTTCTTTTTTTCTTATTCATTTTTTTTTTTTCGAATCTTTTTTTTTTAATCTGTCTATCCCTATCATTCGTCATCATCACAGTATTAATAAAATAATTTCCAAAGTCATCGTCCGAGTCATCTTGTGACAGATTTTTTTGCCAGGGTTATTAAGTGGGGGGAGGGGGGAGGGGTGGAGGGGAAGATGGGTTTGGTGGGGGGTGAGGGGAGTGTGTGGGGAATATCGCTTCTATTAATCAATTAATTATTAATTAATTCTATTCGATAGTGGTGATTATGGAGAGCTGTACCTCTGTATATTAATGTTATCGCTGTTTCTTTATGATTATTATTATTGTTGTTGTAATTGGTTTGTTGATTACTTTGTAATTGTCCTTTTGACTGTCTATCAGATAATTTGTCTATCTATACTTTTTCTAGTAATACATGTGCGCACACGTACATAAACGCATACAGATACACAGACACACATATATAGACGCATACATATATATATATATATATATATATATATATATATATATATATATTATATATATATATATATATATACAACGTGTGAGTGTGTGTGTGTGTGTGTGTGTGTGTGTGTGTGTGTGTGTGTGTGTGTGTGTGTGTGTGTGTGTGTGTGTGTGTGTGTGTGTGTGTGTGTGTGTGTGTGCGTGTGTGTGTATGTGTATTTTTGTTCATGTCTATGTGTTTGCGTCTTGTATGTGTATATGCTTGTCTCTACAAACATCCACACAGAACAAATCAGTACAAGTACACTAACAATATCCAGTCTCTTCATAACCAAAATGATAATAATAATAATAATAATATCAATAAAAAAGAAAAAAAATCAGACTACCACAAAATAAGTTCTAAATTTAACCAATTATTCGCAATTATTTGGGAGGGTCGCCAGGTGTGAGCTTCTGGGTCTGCTTCAGTGACTACTACATGAGACGGCGCCCAGTTACTTTGGGAGGGGAGGGAGGGAGGGAGAAGAAGGAGGGCGGGGAGGAGGGAAGAAGGAGGAGGGGTAGGGAGGGAGGGAGGAGGGAGGAGGAGTGAGGGAGGGAAGAGAGGAGGATGGAAAGGGAGGGAGAAGAAGAGGGATGGGGAATGAGGAGGTAGGAGGGAAGAGAGGAGGGATGGGAAGGAGGGAGAGGAGAGAAGGATAGGAGAGGAGGAGGAGGAAGGGGAATGGGGAGGGAGAGAAGGAAGAGATGAAGGGTAAAAAAGGGATGGAAAAGAAGGAAGAGAAGAAGGAGATAGGGAGGGAGGAAGGAAAGGGAGGATGGAGAGGGTGGAGAGAAGAAGGAGGGATGGGAGAAGGGAGAGAAGGAGTGTAAAAGAGAGAGAAGAGTGATAAGAGGAAGGAGAGGAGGAGGAGAAAGAGGATGAGAGGAAAAGAGGGATGAAGGGAGGATAAGGAGGGAGGATGGGAGAATGGGAGGATAAGGAGGAATGAGGGAAAGAGGGAGGGAGAGAAAAGAGAAATGGAAGGAGAGAAGGAAGGATGCGAGAGAGAAAAAAAAAAGAGATAGACTTAAAGATGATACAGGACGGAAGGAAGAAGGATAAATGGAATAGGAGAGAGAGAGAGAGAGAGAGAGAAGAGAGAGAGAGAGAGAGAGAGAGAGAGAGAGAGAGAGAGAGAGAGAGAGAGAGAGAGAGAGAGAGAGAGAGAGAGACAGACAAAAGAGAATATAGGGAATCAGAGAGAAAGAAGGATGGGGAAGGAGGAAATGACGAATGGAAGAGACAAGGCAAGAGAATGACTCGTAGGATCCGATCCTTCCTTTCGTACAAATAAAGAGATGGAGAGATGGACGTCTCATGAAACAGCCGTAGGGGAAAGGGTAGCCGTTGTACCGTGACGGTCTATGTGTATGTGGGTGGGTGGTGGGTGGGTGGGTGGGGGTTGGGGGAGGAGGTTTTGGGGATTTGCGGTCGGAGGAAAGATTAGGGGGGGGGGGGAGGTGGGGGTGTGTGTGTGTTGGGGGGAGGGATGGTGGGGAGGAAGGTTGGGGAAGGGTTGTAGGTGGGGGAGAGAAGGAGGTTGGAGTAGGAGGTGGGAGTGGGGAGGGGGTAAGTTGGAGGGGGAGGGTGGTTGGAGTAGGAAGTGGGAGTGGGGAAGGGGGAGGAGGTTGGAGTAGGAGGTGGGAATGGGGTTGTGGGAAGGTTGTGTGGGGGTTTCGGGTGGGGTTGGAGTCATGTGAGGATGGAGGAGGGAGTGGCTAGGACATGAAGGAGGTAGGATGGGGGGGAGGGCGTAGGAGCGGAATTTGTGTGGGATATAGAAGAGGAAAGATAGAAGAATAGGATGGAAGGAGAGGGATAGGAAGGGGAAGTGAGGATAGTGAAGAACAGCAGATAGACCGAAAGAAAAAGGAGAGGGGAGGAGGAAGAGAATAGGAAGCGGAGGGAGTAGGAGCGAAAGAAGGAGGAGGATGGCGTTTAAAGAGAAGGAGAGGAAGAGGGTGAGGATGGACGAGGAGGACGTGGGAAAGGAGAAAAAGAGATAAAGATGATAAAAATGGTGGGAAGAGGAGAGTGAAACGGGGAGTGAGTACGAATGTGGAAGAAAAAGGGAAGATTTGTTTTCAAAAAGTCCACTTTTCTCTTTTATTTTAATCTTGTTTATCATTTTTTCCCATTCATTCAATTTTTTAAACTAAAATGATCATGATTATCCACTTATAGGTAGATAAATTGCTCCACTTTTCGAAAAAAATCAAACTATATGAAGTGCTGTATTTACATAATATATAATATAACTTATAAAAAAAATAAAAAATGACATGTTGCCTTATGAAAACGCAATTTCAAGAATCCCTTTTGTTTAGTGTGATAATCATGACAGTGTATGAGGGGTAATCTCATGTTGGTATATTGTACACCTTTGAGAATAACACAATAACAACGTCCGCAGTTGTTCTGCATAGGATTTAAAGCTTCATTTTCATATCTGATAGGTAGAAACGCACACACACACAAATATAGATAGACAGATACTATATATATATATTATATATATATATATATATATATATATATATATATATATATATATAATATAATATATATGTGTGTGTGTGTGTGTGATATATAAATATCTGTATGTATGTATCTATCTATTTATATACAGATAGACAGATAGATAGATAGACAGATACACAGACACACACACACACAAACACACACACACAAACACATATATACAGACAAACAGACACAGATGGACGACCAGACAGACACACGGACAAGCAAACAGACAGACGCAGACGAACAGTAAGACCGCGAAAGCGACGGAGAGACAGAGACGCACAGGCGGAGGAGGTGAAGAGAAGAGCCGTTGTAGTAACAGAAGACCCAAGATAACGGTAAAGCTTCGTTAATTTTGGAAGATGTGTCACGATTTCCCACTAAATATGATAAATACAGTTAGGTTCATTTAGCGAAGTTATTAGCAAGACGTCACTTTTACAATGGAGAGCAAAAGGAGTGTTTATCAAGCAATAAAAAGCAAAACCAAATGATTGTTTCGTCACAGCTGTTGTCGGGAAAAATGTATCATTTCTTATTTCTTATTTTCATCTATTTCTCTTCTATTTGTGTATCTTTTTTTTAACTTATAAGTCATATTTCTTCTCCCCACAACCGCCTTTGAAGTCTAAAGCTTCATTTTGCAACTGAGTGCAACTTTATCGTAAATCATGGTTAATATTAGCACTGGTGTGATCATGGCCGATATTGTTTATAGTTTAGTAACGTAAGCGACGTAAACATCCAGACGTGTAATACTCTGCTGTTTTGAGAGGTCTGTGTTTATGACTTTGGTGGTACTTCTTTATGGTGCATTTATGGTGGTTTTGGTGAAAATTATTGTTGTGAATGATGTGCAGTTTTTTTTTTGTGTGTGTGTGCGTGTGTGTGTGTGTGTGTGTGTGTGTGTGTGTGTTGTGTGTGTGTGTGTGTGTGTGTTCTGATAATAGTACAGCATTAACAGGGGTGATGATGTGCATCTTGTGTGTGTGTGTGTTATTATAACAGTATTATAACATTAAGATGCTTACTACCATCTTTATAGCAATTATTACTCTCATTATATTGACAATATGTATGAAAATAGCAATGTTGACAACAGCTGTCACATAACAAAAACAAAGAAACACATGTTATCACTTTGTCGTTATGCAAAACGTTATCATAAAAAAACATTTTTCCTCAGCAATAGAAAATATTTATTGCTTTGCTACTTTTCCTGCATGCGAGATTAATGCATGACTTTGCATGATGTA
>NW_020870529.1:1068607-1073607 GCF_003789085.1 Penaeus vannamei | reverse complement strand
TCATGCGTTATATGCAAGACGAAAAGTCATTGTCACTCTTCAACTTACTATTTCCTGTTCAGATTATCGACCATATCTTCAGTCTCGGAGATAAGATAAACCTCATGATCTCCGTAGCCAAGAAACTTGATCCTGACTTTTCATTGTTTCTAGCAAGTGAAATCACCCCTTACCTAGGACCTTTGGGAGACTTCGAAAGCTTCTGTAACTTTTCCAGATATTGCCGAATGGGGGAGATTTACGACCACCTTAGCTCAGTTGGTAAGAGAATCCACATGATGTCTTACATGATATCTAAATTGATCCGGAACACCGCTACAGACGAAGATCTTGGTCACTACGTCGAATCTACAGCTTTCAACAATACAGAGTTCCACATGATCGATATCCCTTTTCATAGTAATAAGAACACCGATGCCAAAGACCGTCGCCGAAGAACAGTTCTGGAGAATATCGTAAGCGGTTTTACAGGACACACCCCGGGGGACTATCAAGAGGTCTGGAACGCGCCGCAGGACCTCGCCGGAACGCTGAGTGAAACGGGGAGCAGAGAAGGGGACGTCCTCATCCATCCTACCAGTTCGACGGGATTCGAGTTTCAAGAACCCCAGTTCGAAAGCCACGAACTTCTGTCCCAGTACGGAAACAGGTTGTCCAGGCAAGGGTACGGTGTAAGCGGGTACGGCAGTGGGTACGGGGGCGGGTACGTCCAGGATATGAGTGTCTTTAACCCTTATATCATCATGGGTTCTTTAGCGCTGGGCCTCCTTCTCGGTTTCGTCGTCCTGCCTGTCATAGCAGACGCGATGTTCTCCAGCGTCGTGGAGCGAGTGAAGAGGGACGTCCAGGACCTCACCCAAAGGGACGAAGTCATCTTCCCTCCTTCGCTGACTTCTCTCTGGACCTCTGACCCCGTCGCAGGGGATGACTTCACGGCCGTCGACGAGGACCTGTCACCCGAGGACTTCGAAGAGGCCGACATCGCGGACTTCTTGAACGGACTCTGGAGGATATATCGCGATACCAACGAGTCCAGTTGCGTCCATTACCATCTGTGTGGAGTCCTTGCCAACAGCACGACGGGGAGGCTTACCGGGAAAGACTCCGGCGTGGTCATGCTTATGTAAGTACTTCTTGGTCATATTTCTCTTTCGTAGATGATCGTCTTTGTGATATATTTCTTTTTTTCTAGTTGTGTTGTTTGCAAGTTTTTGTTAAATGTTTATATCTATCTGCCTGTATGTACACACACACACATATATATCTGTGTGTGTGCGTAAGCAGGACAGCTCTTTAATTTATTTTATCGTTCCCGTTTTCGTTTAAGGATGAAGTGTAATAAATCTTAATTGGATGGCAGGACATATTACTAGAATTAGATAATTGCATTTTTTCACATATATAACATAAACAGAAATGGCGTACTTTACTTAGGTATTTTGAAATGTGTACTTCTGCAAGCGTGCGCGCGCGTGTGTGTAAAAAAGAGAGAGAGAGAGAGAGAGAGAGAAGAGACAGAGAGACAAAAACAATGAGAGAGAGAGGGGGGGGGAGAGATAGGAGAATAAACGACAGAAAGAGAAGAAGAAAGAGAGAGAGAGACAAGAGAGAAGAGAGAGAGAGAGAGAGAGAGAGAGACAGAGACGAGAGGAGAAAGAGACAGAGAGCATGCCTTTGAGTACATTCTTGCGTGTGTATATGAACAGACGGATCTAGTGCAATGTATACATGTTTACCCAAAAGCACGCAACCCAACCAATCAAAACGTAAACATATTCCCATTCAACACACATTATCTAACATCCGATATCCATATCCAAAATAAAACACATCAAACTATCCAAATCTTGAATGAAGTAATAATGATGATACTCATGATGATGATGATGATAATGATAATAATTATGATTATAATAATAGTAATGATTATGATAATGATAAAGATAATAATAATGATATTGACACTATTACTTATGATAATGCTGATGATACTACTACTACTAATAATAATAAGGATACTAATAATAATAATGATACTTTATTATTAATAATAATGATAATGATGATAACAATGATAATAATAATACTAATTACAATGATGATAATGATATAACTTTTCTGTTTAGGTCATCCGTCAGCAGTTTGATGGGCGTGGTCGGATCGGGTCAGCTGATTGATGACGTCACACAGACTGTATTATCTGGAAGTCTCTACAGCTGTCCGAGCATCACCAGCTGCCAGCATCTGTAATCTTTCATCTCGTTTAACTAAAAAGAAATATATCTCAGTATTTTTTAAATGTTTTTTTCTGTTTGTTTATTTGTTTATTTATGTTCTGCTTTGTATTTCTTTTTTTTTTCCTATTTTGAATATCGTTTTTCGGTTTTGTATTTTTTTTTTCTATTTGTCTTTTTCTGTTTTGTAATTGTTTCTTTTATGTATTTTTTTTTATTTCTTAGTTTGTATTTCAACTTTTTCAGTTTTGAATTTATTTATCTTTTTTCCGTTTTGTATTTTTTGTTATGTATTTTTTCTCTTTTTGTATTTCACTTTATATATATATATATATATATATATATATATATATATATATATATATATATATATATATATATATATGTATATATATATATTATTTTTATTGGTAATCCACGTGCTTCTTTTAATTAGCTATTTTCTGTCATATCGATGTGTAAAGATATTGTTTTCTAAGATAACTGCAGTTACTTTATATTACTGCAAGTAATATAAGATTCCATAGTGGGATTATGATGTAAGAATGATTGTGAAACAAGATCATGAAATCATAACAAATGATTATTTAGATAGACAGATATGTAGTGTGTGTGTGTGTGCGTGTGTGTGGTTGAGTGTGTGTGTGTGTGGTTGAGTGTGCGTTTGTGTGTACGTGCGTGCGTGTGTATGCGTGTTTGCGTGCGTTTATATATGTGCATCTGAATGTATATGTATGTTTGAGTGTGGATTAATGTAGATATTTGCTTCTGCATTACTAGTGATTGTAGAAAGCATATCTATGTTAAAAAATCATTCGGCATTAATTATGGGCATTATAAATGATACGAGATAAGTATACCATAGAATAAGATTTTTGTTTTGTATAAGTCTAAGTCATTGTGGAGTTGAGAGGAAAAGAGATAGAGAGAGAGAAGGGGGGGAGTGAGAAGAGAGACAGGGAGTGAGGAGAGAGAGAGGGAGGAGAGAGCGAGAGAGAGGGGGAGGAAGGGAGGGGAGAGAAGAGGGAAGGGAGGAGGAAGATAGGGAGATGGAGGAGAGAGAGAGAGAGAGAGATATGGGGAGGGGGGGAGAAGAGAGAGAGAGATAGTGAGAGGGGGAGGAGAGAAAGAGAAATAGAGAGAAAAAAATAAATAAAAAGAGAAAGAGAGAAATAAAAAGAGAAAGAGATAAAACGTAATAGGTAAGGAAAGCCAACAAAAGAGAAAGGACAGGGAAAAGAAATAGATATAGAGGACATAATTACATATTAGGACATATTACCACTTATATATTATCTACTCATACATCTATCACCACTTCTTGAACCGACCTTGCACAAGACGAAGGAAAATAAACCTTAAACGCTGACCCAGTTTTTAATTCAATACCTGTTTATCTGACACGTCATGCTACCTAAATTTTATTTACATCATATACATACAAAATAATATACATGTACGTATGGGTGTGAATATATATATTTTTTTTAATATAACTGCGTACATATGTATATATTCATGTGTTTGCTTGTTTAATTGTATGAACAATGTATGTTTTTTGTACATTCAGGTGAGAGGTATGAAGTCAGTGTGATGTAAATATTCAGAAAAGATTGACCTAATATCCAAAACGCAAGTTCAGTGATTGACGTGTGTGTGTGTGTGTGTGTGTGTGTGTGTGTGTGTGTGTGTGTGTGTGTGTGTGTGTGTGTGTGCCTACGGCTTGTAAAATAGGTCAGTAAAACAGGCACTGGAACCATCCTTCGCCCGGGAGCACCGAAAACCGCTCTCCGGTCTCAATACACAAGCGATCTAACCCTTGGCGTGTGCTCACTTCCAGGGTTGCCAACATCGCCTTCCGCTAACCAGCCGCTAGCGTTAGCATTCCTGCATCGACATCAGTTTTTTTTCTTAATTTCTTCTTTTTTAAATAATTTTGGGGGACTTTCTTCAAATAAGTGGATAGAGGGATAGATATTTAAGGATCTGTTTACCTAAATGAAGGATAGTATCGACTCGCATGTAAATTAGGACACATTGGAAAGAATTCCCCGCGGAGTGTGTAGCGTGTAGCGCTCGGGTCCTGAGCTGCCTCCCCCGTCATTCTCGCTTCGGCGCCGGCACGCGAAGGATCTCCGCTCGCAGACACACGCGCAACATCTCTCCGGCGCGAGTTATAACAGATATCTGTTTCTCCGTCTACGTTATTTATCTGATTCTCCTTATCTCTCGCATTTCACCCCCCCAAAAAAAGTGACACAAGACTGAAAATTTAAACCACGGGTGACCTCTGTAAATTAGGCATTAGTCACTGAGCGAATATATATGTAGTATATTGTTCAGGAATGACGGTTAGAATCATACGCCGTTAGCCGTAAAAATAAGGTACGACGGTTTGTAAGCTAAGAATTTCGGCGCTGCGATCAAAGTAAGTTTTTTTTTCTTTTTGTATTTGTATTGTGATTAAATTGTGATATTTTTTTCATTGTAGTGAGAACGGTAAGGATTACGATAATAATTGTCATTGTTATTATTGTTGTTGTTATCATTACCATCACAAATCTACAACTACTATTACTATCATCACTGTCATCATCACCATTGGTTTATTAGTTTATCATTATTGAATATTGTTATTTATTATTATTACTGTTATGATTGTTATCATCAATTTTTTGTTTTTTTTTTTTAATTATTAAATTGTTATTATTATTATCATCATCATCATTGTCATCATCATTGTATTATATTATTTTCATTTTATTT
>NW_020870529.1:1037486-1042486 GCF_003789085.1 Penaeus vannamei | reverse complement strand
AAAGTCGACTAGCATTTGTCCCCTCTCGTTCCTAGTGCCTGTTCCATGGTTCCCTACTGCGGTTTCGCCCTCTGTCTTTTTACCTATTTTGGCATTAAAATCCCCCATAATTATTGTGAAATGGGTTTTGTTCTCTCGCTGGCTAAATGAACATCTTCATAGAAGCTCTCTATTTCTTCATCACTGTGGCTGCAGGTTGGAGCATAGACTTGAATTTTTAAGTTGTACCTAGTGTTTAGTTTTATTGTTACAGAAGCCACTCTTTCGCTGACACTATAGAATTCTACAATGTTCTTTTCTAAGCGTTTGTGTATTAAGAATCCTACCCCTAATTCCTGTTTGCTACCCAGAGGTTTTCCTCTCCAATAGAGCACGTGTCCCTCATTTAATAACTTCTGCTCTTCACCTAGTCTTCTAACTTCGCAGAGTCCTACTACATCCCATTTAATGGAAGAGAGTTCCTCTAGTAAAGCTAGTAAGTCGGATTCAGTTCTCATGGTCCTTATATTGTATGTGCAAAAGGTTCATCAACGTGGGGCGGCCTGTCTTTACCCGGATATTTTTAGCACCCCCTGCTCCGGAGCGATCCTGATCGCCGCCGTAACCAGGGGCTCCTTCGCCTCCGGGGAATGGGGGGCCGTTCCTGAATATTTTGTCTCATGCTTGGGAGGTGGACAGCCGATTTACCTCCCACCTACTGGCTTAGGTGTATCTTGGTGGGAGGGGAGTAATTTAGCCGGAATGCCATTGATAAGTCCCCCCAGCAGGTTTGGTCCTACCTGGAGTGGACTTAGGAGCGGCAATGCACGGCCTGCTCACTACTCCCGTGAGCTGGGCTTAATTATCAGAAGTGCATATGTTTGATTTTATTTTATTTATTAACTTCATTTGTGCGTATGTGCACCTGATGCAGACATATTCATTCCCGCACATGCTCTAAGTACTACGCATATGCTCATTCCCACGCATATGCATATGCAAGCATACACTTTATTCTTGTATCTATGCTTATGGATATGGATACTTATTCCTACGTTATAAATAACTACATACATGTCCATCATAGTCTGACCTAGTCATATGTTCACATCGCCTGTCCCTTTATGCGCTTGTTATATGTTTTGATAAGTGAGTGAGTATACATGAGTGTATTCACCCGTGTATATGTAAACACCCCTTTTTGCATACCTCGCAAACCTACATATCACTATACATACGCATGTATCTATCCCTGCATGTGCTCACGCATCCGTGTATGAGCACATACATTTGCAGCATACACTAGTGTCCCCCCCCCCCTTTACATATGTTTATATATCTGTACTTGCTTTACATATAACTACCTCTACGTACATACATACGTACATACATACATACATATACTTAATTATTTATCCACCTTCCTACATCCTGCACACACCTATATACGTATACCTTACGTATACACATATAAATACCTACATATGTCTACCTACATTCACCCACGCATACACATAAACACGCACATTATATATACCTATATACACATACACATATATACATGCTTATATACACATGTAAATGTACACATTCATGCATGAATATATACACCATATGTACAAATTTGCATATTTACGCCTTTAAACCCATGTATACCCTCATGTATAAGCAGGAACATACCCATATAATGTACTCTATCACAAAGCTATATGGAACCTTATAGCCTTACGTAGACAACAGCAGCATACATACCCATGTATCCGCACATGAATTTAAACTCGCCTACACTCATATGAACCTGTACACATATATACGCATGTACATGCGCACATATGCACCTGCGCACTTTCGTGCCTACGCGCTCATACTCGCGCACGAACGTATGAACAGTCTGCATAGGCGCACACACGCACTCCATTATAATGAGCCATGCATTATAATGTCCTTAAATTGTAGTGTTGCAGCAGAGGAATTGAGGGAAGGATGCGGGTGGTGTGGGAGGATTTAGGATGGTATTGGAGGGTAAGGATGGGATTTGGGATAAAGGGAGTTATAAGGGTGATTTTGTATCTGGCAATTTTTCGGAGCGGCGTCGCATTCCTTAGCTGTTGTTAAGCCTAGGCTGACCACAGGTCATGGGTCGGCGTCTGGCGCTCATCTGAGGTGCCAAAGCTTGAATTACGCTTATTATTACTTGATTTATCAGCGTTTCTTCTGTCGAATGTCAGGTGATACTTTACGCTTTATGGGAACCATTTTTAACCTACCTGATTTTGTGATGTACTGTACTTACATACTGGCCGTTGACTGTTCCTTAGCAAATCTACTTGAGTGGAAACTGTAATGCCCGCGCTGTTGGCACTGTTACTCGGTGACCTGTGGCACAGGTGTTGCTTATCAATTCCTAATTCGTAGTATACTTTTCATGGGAGATTATTATTATTATTTCTTTTCACTGATTCTGAATATTGAGGCACTTTCGATGAACTTATGAACTTCTCTAACACTGTAATGAAACCTAGTATTCCTAGTTGGCACTTTCTGGCACTCTTCTTAGTTTAAAAAGTCCGCGTACGTACCGATAATACATTTTATAAACTTGTGAGGTTATCAGATGAATTATTATTTCTATTTTGGTTGGATTATATGCTATACATTCACGATTTTTTTCTCTCCTGTGTAGCACTATCACAAATCACTTTGGACACGTAATTTTAGCACTTAATGACACTGATCAAAAGAACGACTCCATTTTTACTCATTGCCAGATATATATATATATATATATATATATATATATATATATATATATATATATATATGTAACAGGTCTACATTTGTAACAAGATATAATCAATGAATAATCACACAACATTTACCTGTACAACACGGTGTTCCATAGCGAGCAGAATCCAAATAATCGCCACAATAAAATAATGATAAAAAAGTGCTTTTGTCTCCCTGATCAGTATGTCAGGACAATCCCCGTTGCAGTCTTCCGTCCTCGGATCTCTGGCTTAGGAGGAGCTTGGCCTGCGCATGTTAACTGTAGCGTGTGCTCAGGAGATGTCCAGCCCAATGTGTGTAGTTTTACATTTGAGGTCATCAGGTCAGGCAGCGGAGGTCGGTAAAAATAAATAAATAATTGAATAAATAATAAGCATGGTCTGAGAGGCTCTTTAACAGTCATCGTATTGTTTTCCATTTGATCTTTATTATACATAATTAAAGTTGTAAAACGAGTAAAAGAGGCTGAGCATTAAATATACATATAAATAAAACCATTTTCATATTAAAACAGAACAGATAAAAATGAAAAGTGATTAAAGAAAACGTTAAAAGATTTTCATCTCGCCTTAACCATTGGTACCTGGCGGGAAGGGTGAAACGAGGCCATTACCCTGAGGTGACCCGCGAATAGTTGGGAATGCTTTCAAAAGGCTTAAGATGTAATTTCTTTATTTGTTTATATTGAATAATTTAGAAAAAACAGTTTACTACGACGTCGCCCGCCCGTGACACCAGGAGACGCCACCCGTCCCAACGATCTAAGGTGGGAATCACCATCCCTAGAAGCTGCGCCCTCCTGCCACAAGAGACGATAACCGGATGCCGCCCGCTCACGACGCTCGACGACCGCGCTGTCCCCTCGCCGAACGCCCCCTTCTTCTCCTCTTGTCGGAGACCAGCCGACGTTCTTCCACCGCGGCCAATGGTTAGCAGAGGACGTGGCAGGAGCCCCCACTCCTGCTCCGACACCTTGGCGAAGGCGTCCCCGCAGATACCAGCTGGCCTCGACAAATTACTAGCCGCCGTTCCCCAACTCGAAAAGAAAGGGGGTGAAGAAAGCGTTGCAGGTCCCTCTCCCGACCGCGCCGACGAAAGGGCAGCACCAGCCAGGGAACACTGCCCAGGTAGCCGGCGATCCGCCCCATTACGCCGAAGAAGCCACATGGAACCCAGGAAGGCAACACAAGCCGGGGAAGACGTCCTTCGGGAGTGACCCGTCCCCCGGCGACCACAGACATCAAAGTATCGAGGAGAGGAGAAACGAATGAAGCGGCTCTAGTTGAAAGGGTCCAGAGTGGGCAGTCGTCGTCGGTGTAGCAGCTCCGCGGAGCTGAGTAGAGCCTACTAGAGATGTCGCTGCGGCCGCCGGGTGAAGAGTGACACCCTGACAGAAAAATAACAACTTTATAGCTACATTGTCAGCTTCATTAACTGGTTTCATGCACTGAAACAAGTTTCACGAGAAACGCCCCTACTGTCGATGTCATTTTCCCAAGCTCTCCCCCCCTCGCATCTCAGCCTCCCTTCGCTCCATCCACCACCAACAACGCAGAGATGAATTGCACGCTCAACATACTGCAAATGCACTAATCCACGGGGATTCCGAACCCATTGGCTTCATTCCAACTATTCTAATACGTCCACCTTGTTGGGAGGATGAGATTGACGTTGCTTTTTCTGCCGTTTTATTAAGGGTTTACCAATGTTAGAGTTTACCAATGTAAATGATAATAATAAAAAAAAAAAAGTTGGAAAGAAAGGAATATAAGCAAAACAAAGTTTCTCGACGTTGATGCTGTACATAAATTTGTCAAAAAGTGCAACTTATATTCTATTATCACTTCTTTGGGCGTACGAAGTGAAATTGCTAGGGAGTTTCTGAATGAAGGACTCATGAAACTTTGTTTTGCGCTTTTATGTGTGTAGTTATGTGAATCGACAGGATATGCTTGTGTTTAGCAGTGTGCGTGTATGCGTGTGTGTTAGTGTGTGTGTGTGTGTGTGTGTGTGTGTGTGTGTGTGTGTGTGTTGTGTGTGTGTGTGTGTGTGTGTTTAGTGTGTGTGTGTGTGTGTGTGTGTGTGTGTGTGTGTGTGTGTGTGTTGTGTGTGTGTGTGTGTGTGTGTGTGTGTGTTAGTGTGTGTGTGTTTCAGTCAAGGCATACAACAATGCTAAGTCTGTCGCAACAACATTAGCTACTTAGGGGTTTAAATTCACATTTACCATAAACGTT
>NW_020870529.1:1014676-1024886 GCF_003789085.1 Penaeus vannamei | reverse complement strand
GAGAGAGAGAGAGAAGGAGAAGAGGAGGCGAAATGTAGCGATTCCCCCCTCCCCCCCCTCCCCCCTAAAAAAAAAAGACCAAAAAAAAAGCGTAAGCGAGATAAGCTGTTGCAGTTTGACAGACGCCGCCTGGCCTAATGGAATATACGGCAATGATAGTGCTATTCACGTAAACCAAACGGTGATTGTGATAACGCGCTTTAATGGAACTGATAAGGCTACCTGCTTTGATAAATATGGTGATGGCAGAAGATGGTGCAAATGGCACATAGTGAAGGCCGGACCAACGCTGGGTGTGGTGAGGAAAACGGGAAAATGCTGTACGAAGGAGAAAATGGGAATAGGTTTTTGGAGAAGAAAACGGAACTAGGGACTGGGTGTGAATTGGTTTTGGAAGAAAATGGGAATAGATGCTACATGTGAAGAAAAATGAGGACGATTAGTGCTGGAGAAAATTAAATAAGTATTAACGTTGGTGAAGAAGTATTGACGGTGAAGGTGAAGGGAACGGAATAAGTATTTGAGACGAAGAAAATGGGAATTGGCGTTGGATGAGACGAAATTCGGAACTGGTGTTTTGAGGGAGAGTGAGAGAGAGAGAAGAGAGGAGAGAGAGGAGAGAGAGAGAGAGAAGAGAGAGAGAAGGAAAAGAGAAAGATAAGAAAGAAAGAAGAAAGAAAGAAAGAAAGAAGAGAGAGAGAGAGAGAGAGAGAGAGAAAGAGAGAGAGAGAGAAAGAAGAGAGAGATAGAAGAGAAGGAAAAGAAAAGAAGAGGAGAGAGGAGAAGAGGAGAGAAGAAAAGAGAGAGGAGGAAAGGAAAGAAGAGAGAGAAGAGAGAGAAGAGAAGAAGAGAGAGAGAGAGAGAGAGAGAGAGAGGAGAGAGAGAGAGAAGAGAGAGAGGAGAGAGAGAGAGAGAGAGAGAGAGAGAGAGAAGAGAGAGAGATGAGGAGGAGAGAGAAGAAAGAGAAGAAAGAAAGAAAGAAAGAAAGAAAGAAAGAAGAAAGAAAGAAGAGAAAAAAAATAGAAAGAGAGAGATAGCCGAGCGAGTGAGAGAGAGAGAGAGTGAGAGAGAGAGAGAGACGAAGACGAGATGAGAGAAGAGAGAGGAGAGAGGGAGAGAGAGAGAAGAGAAGAGAGAGAGAGAGAGAGAGAGAGAGAGAGAGAGAGAGAGAGAGAGAGAGAGAGAGAGAGAGAGAGAGAGAGAGAGAGTAAGAGAAAATGACGTCTTTAAAAGAACAGTGAAACCGATAGACTGATAAAATGATAAATAATCCTTTAGACAAATAAATAACCAAGTGAAATAGATAAACGTTGATTATCAGAGAATGAATAAAGAGACAAGAAGACTCCAGCAATAAACAGAGAATCAGTCAGGTGATCAGGTACAAAGACACAGAGGCAGACGGAACTTTGTAAAAAGAGAGCTAAAGGGGAAATGAGAAACTGAGGGGAGAGAAAGGTCGTAACGGTTGCAGAGTATGTGGTAGTTGGGTGGGAAGAGAGGGAGAGAGAGAGGGAAGGGAAGGAGAGAGAGAGGGTGAGGGGAAAGGAAGAATGTGAGGGAAAAGGAAGGGGAATGGGAGAGGGGAAAGGAAAGGGAGAGGAGAAGGGAGAGAAAAGGGAGAGTAGAAGGGAAGGGAGAAGAGAAGAGAAGGGGAGAGGGGAAGGGAAGCTGAGTGGGAGAAGGGAAGGGAAGCGGAGAGGGAGAGGGAAGGGATGGAGAGAGGAAAAGGGAAAAAGAAGCGGAGAAGGAGAGGGGAAAGAGAGGGGAAGGGGAGTGAAGAGGGTGGGAGGAAAGAAAGCGAAGAGGAAAGACGAAAGAAAGGGGGAGGGGAAGGAAGGGGAAGGAGAGTGGAAAGGGAAAGAGAGGAGAGGAAAGGGGAAGACAAACGAGGCAACAGCATTTTCTGCCCGGGACAGTAACTCAGGGCGAAGGGCCGGGTGAACGCGAAAAGTATAGTCAGCTGATGCCGGAGTGGGTTATCGTGAGTGAGGAATTAACCAGGCGCGCCCCGTCCTGCTGCAAGAGTCTTCCCATGGGTATCCTCAGGGATGGGGGAGGAGGAGGAGGAGAAGGAGGAGGAGGAATGGGGAGGAGGAGGAGGAGGTGGGTGGAAGAGGAGGAGAGGTGGGGAAGAGGAGGAGGAGGAGGAAGAGGGTTGAAGAAGTGGAAGAGGAGGAGGAGACGGGGTGGGGAAATGGAGGGAGGAGGAAGAGGGGTGGGGAGGAGGAGAGGAGGAGGAAGAAGGGGGAGGGAAGGATGGGGTAGGGAGGAAGAAGGAGGGTGAGGAGGAGGGTTTGGAGGAAGAGAGGGAGGAGGAAGAGGAGAAAGAAGGGGAGGAGGAGGAAGATGAGTGGGGAAGAAGAAGAGGAGGAGGGTGAAGAGTTTGGAAGAAGAGGAATGGAAAGGAGGAAGATGAGGATGAGGATGAGGGAGAAGAAGTGGAGGAGGAGGAAGAATAGGGGGGGGGGAGAGGAAGAGCAGGATTGGAAGGAGGGGGAGGAAGAGGGGTTGGAGGATAGAGAAGGGAGGGAGGAGAAGGGAAGAGAGGAGGGAAGAGTTCGCAGAGGGGAAAGCCAGAATGAGGAAACAGTGGAGGGAAGAAACGGTGAATAAAGTGGAAGAAGCAGAAGGAAAAAAAAGGAAGTGAGGTGGAAGAGAAGGGGAAGGATGAGAAGAGGAGGAAGAGGAAAAGAAAAAAAAGCAGAGGAGGAATGAATGGTGAAAGAAGAGGAGGAGGAGGAGGAAGAGGGTGGAAAAGATTGAGTGATGTGATGGTGCCGGTAATTACAAAGATAATGATTTTGATAATGAGTATAAGAACTTAAATATATTGGTAATGATAATGTTTATGATGCTGTTTATAATGACGATAATAATGATGATGATGATGGTGATGATGACGATTATTGTAATGTTAATGTAATTGAAAGGCATAGTTTTGTGATTATGGGTATGATGTAACAGATTAATGTTTTTGTATTTGTAAATAATTCTGAAATATGTAATGTTGTACATAATATAATTCCTGTATTTCGTGGGACATTTATGTCGGCCACTTGGTGTTATGGTTAGGTATTTCCGACTTACATTGCTTACATTTTTGTTGTTTTCTTTAGAAATTAACCTTCAATAATAAATTTTGCCTCTGTTAGGTTTAAATTTTGGGTTATGATAAATTTTGTAATTATTACCACTGAATGTGTTTATCAAGCTTGATCATTTGTATAGAAGGCATATTAATCTGAAACACTGTAGTGATTTAGCTAGTCCTGTGTAAATGGCCTGCTATGTTGGTGCCTGGTGTTGTGCAGCCGGGGTTTTGACATTTTTGAATATTTTTAGAATATTTGCTAGCATGCAAACTGCTACCATGGATATTTAGAAAGGTATGCATATTGTGATTATATTGGAATGCTTCAAATTGATTTTTTTCATAAAGATTTAAGAACAAATGAAAAATTATATTTCATTGGAGTAAATTTCTTAGTCATTTATTGTGACACATGTGATTGCTGGTAACCTGTTATTTATTGTGATACATGTAATTATTGGATACCTTTTATTGTGTTAAATGTGGTAATTGGTTACCTACTTTATATCTATTGTGATAAATATGATTATTGGCAACCTGTTTACAGCTGTGATGAAAGTGAATGCTGCATGTGATATTCTGAACTGTGATTCTATGATCTTGCTTGGCACTGTGCTGCCCTTGTAGTTGGAATTATGCGGCAGGAACTTGGTGCGGAATGTTGAAAGCATTCACCTTTGTTACTATAAATTTGATTTGATAGTTTATTACATGTATAATGTTGGTAATTATATATATATATTATATATATATATATATATATATATATATAATATATATATATATATATATATATATATATATATATATATATATAATATATATATATATATATATATTATATATAATATTTATTATTTATTCATTTATTTATTTTGATAGGTTTAAACTGCCCCTATAATAATAATAATAAAGGTGATAATAATAATGATGCTTATGATGAGAATGAGAATGATAATAATGATGACAATGATAATGATAATAATAGCAATAATGACATTGATAATAGTAAAAATAATGACATAAATGATGATAATAGTAATATTAAACTACAACCGGTTATGGAATTTCGACAGGTGATAAGGTTACGCTTTGCCGTAATTACCTCCAGGTCACCATTGAGCAAGGAGCAATATTCCCCGAGATCACGAAGTACCGGGTTGGCATCAAGCGGGGGCTAGTCTGTCTCATGGGTGGGGGTGGGGTGGGGGTGGGAATGGTATCGTATCTCGATAAAATACCGGTGCCAGTGACGCAGCACCACTAAACCTCGTATGAAACTCTCATGCAGCCTCACGCTATCTCTCACGCATTCATCTCTGTCTCTCGTGCATTCCTCTCTTTGTCTCTCAAGGATCCTCTCTTTGTCTCTCGGGGTTCCTCCCTTTGTCTCTCAAGGATCCTCTCTTTGTCTCTCAAGGATCCTCTCTTTGTCTCTCAAGGATCCTCTCTTAGTCTCTCACGGATCCTCTCTTTGTCTCTCAAGGATTCTCTCTTTGTCTCTCACGGATCTTCTCTTTGTCTCTCAAGGGTCCTCTCTTTGTCTCTCAAGGATCCTTTCTTAGTCTCTCACGGATCCTCTCTTTGTCTCTCAAGGATTCTCTCTTTGTCTCTCACGGATCCTCTCTTTGTCTCTCAAGGATCTTCTCTTTGTCTCTGAAGGATTCTCTCTTTGTCTCTCACGGATCCTCTCTTTGTCTCTCACGGATCTTCTCTTTGTCTCTCAAGGATCCTCTCTTTGTCTCTCACGGATCCTCTCTTTGTATCTCAAGGATCTTCTCTTTGTCTCTCACGGATCCTCTCTTTGTCTCTCAAGGATCCTCTCTTTGTCTCTCAAGGATCCTCTCTTAGTCTCTCACGGATCCTCAAGGATTCTCTCTTTGTCTCTCACGGATCCTCTCTTTGTCTCTCACGGATCTTCTCTTTGTCTCTCAAGGATCCTCTCTTTGTCTCTCAAGGATCCTCTCTTTGTCTCTCAAGGATCCTCTCTTTGTCTCCCAAGGATCTTCTCTTTGTCTCAAGGATCTCTCTCTCTCAAGGATCCTCTCTTTGTCTCTCACGGGTCTTCTCTTTGTCTCTCACGGATCCTCTCTTTGTCTCTCAAGGATCCTCTCTTTGTCTCTAAAAGATCCTCTCTTTGTCTCTCACGGATCCTCTCTTTGTCTCTCACGGATCTTCTCTTTGTCTCTAAAGGATCCCCTCTTTGTTTCTCACGGATCCTCTCTTTGTCTCTCGGGGATCCTCTCTTTGTCTCTCAAGGATCCTCTTTTTGTCTCTCAAGGATCCTCTCTTTGTCTCTCACGGATCCTTTCTTTGTCTCTCAAGGATCCTCTTTTTGTCTCTGAAGGATCCTCTCTTTGTCTCTCACGGATCCTCTCTTTGTCTCTCACGGATCTTCTCTTTGTCTCTCAAGGATCCTCTCTTTGTCTCCCACGGATCCTCTATTTGTCTCTCACGGATCTTCTCTTTGTCTCTCAAGGATCCTCTCTTTGTCTCTCAAGGATCTTCTCTTTGTCTCTCACGGATCCTCTCTTTGTCTCTCAAGGATCCTCTCTTTGTCTCTCAAGGATCTTCTCTTTGTCTCTCAAGGATCCTCTCTTTGTCTCTCATGGATCTTCTCTTTGTCTCTCAAGATCCTCTCTTTGTCTCTCACGGATCTTCTCTTTGTCTCTCAAGGATCTTCTCTATGTCTCTCAAGGATCTTCTCTTTGTCTCTCAAGGATCTTCTCTTTGTCTCTCACGGATCCTCTCTTTGTCTCTCACGGATCCTCTCTTTGTCTCTCACGGATCCTCTCTTTGTCTCTCAAGGATCCTCTCTTGTCTCTCAAGGATCCTCTATTTGTCTCTCACGGATCCTCTCTTTGTCTCTCAAGGATCCTCTCTTTGTCTCTCAAGGATCTTCTCTTTGTCTCTCAAGGATCTTCTCTTTGTCTCTCAAGGATCCTCTCTTTGTCTCTCAAGGATTCTCTCTTTGTCTCTCAAGGATCCTCTCTTTGTCTCTCACGGATCCTCTCTTTGTCTCTCAAGGATTCTCTCTTTGTCTCTCACGGATCCTCTCTTTGTCTCTCAAGGATCCTCTCTTTGTCTCTGAAGGATCCTCTCTTTGTCTCTCAAGGATCCTCTCTTTGTCTCTCAAGGATCCTCTCTTTGTCTCTCAAGGATTCTCTCTTTGTCTCTCACGGATCCTCTCTTTGTCTCTCTCCTCTCTTTGTCTCTCAAGGATCCTCTCTTGTCTCTCAGGATCCTCTCTTTGTCTCTCAAGGATTCTCTCTTTGTCTCTCACGGATCTCTCACGGATCTTCTCTTTTGTCTCTCAAGGATCTCTTTTGTCTCTCAAGGATCTTCTCTTTGTTCTCAAGGATCTCTTTGTCTCTCACGGATCTCTCTTGTCTCTCAAGGATCTTCTCTTTGTCTCTCAGGATCCTCTCTTTGTCTCTCACGGATCTGTCTCTCACGGATCCTCTCTTCTGATCTCTCACGGTCTCTCACGGATCCTCTCTTTGTCTCTCACGGATCTTCTCTTTGTCTCTGAAGGATCCTCTCTTTGTCTCTCACGGATCCTCTCTTTGTCTCTCGGGGATCCTCTCTTTGTCTCTCAAGGATCCTCTCTTTGTCTCTCACGGATCCTCTCTTTGTCTCTCACGGATCCTCTCTTTGTCTCTCAAGGATCCTCTCTTAGTCTTTCACGGATCCTCTCTTTGTCTCTCACGGATCTTCTCTTTGTCTCTCAAGGATCCTCTCTTTGTCTCTCACGGATCCTCTCTTTGTCTCTCAAAGATCTTCTCTTTGTCTCTCAAGGATCCTCTCTTTGTCTCTCAAGGATCCTCTCTTTGTCTCTCAAGGATCCTTCTCTTGTCTCTCAAGTCTCTCAAGGATCTTCTCTTTGTCTCTCACGGTCTCCTCTTTGTCTCTCAAGGATCCTCTCTTTGTTCTCAAGGATCTCTCTCTCAAGGATCTCTCTTTGTCTCTCTCCTCTCTCTCTCTCTCACGGATCCTCTCTTTGTCTCTCAAGGATCTTCTCTTTGTCTCTCACGGATCCTCTCTTTGTCTCTCTCTCTTTTGTCTCTCAAGATCTTCTCTTCTCTTCTCTCTCTCTCTTCCTCTCTAATCTCTCTGTCTCTCAAGGATCCTCTCTTTGTCTCTCAAGGTCTCTCTCTCTTTGTCTCGGATCGGATCCTCTCTTTGTCTCTCAAGGATCCTCTCTTTGTCTCTCAGGATCCTCTCTTTGTCTCTCACGGGATCCTCTCTTTGTCTCTCAAGGATCGGATCCTCTCTTTGTCTCTCACGGATCTTCTCTTTGTCGGATCCTCTCTTTGTCTCTCACGGATCCTCTCTTTGTCTCTCAAGGATCTTCTCTTTGTCTCTCAAGGATCCTCTCTTTGTCTCTCAAGGATCTTCTCTTTGTCTCTCAAGGATCCTCTCTTTGTCTCTCTCCTCTCTTTGTCTCTTCTCTCTCTCTCACGTCTCTCACGGATCTTCTCTTTGGTCTCTCAAGGATCCTCTCTTTCTCTCTCAAGATCCTCTCTTTGTCTCTCAAGGATCCTCTCTTTGTCTCTCAAGGATCCTCTCTTTGTCTCGGATCCTCTCTTTGTCTCTCAATCCTCTTTGTCTCTCTCTTTGTCTCTCAAGGATCCTCTCTTGTCTTCAAGGATCCTCTCTTTGTCTCTCAAGGATTCTCTTTGTCTCTCACGGATCCTCTCTTTGTCTCTCACGGATCTCTCTTTGTCTCTCAAGGATCTCTCTCCTCTCTCCTCTCTCACGGATCCTCTCTTTGTCTCTCAAGGATCTTCTCTTTGTCTCTCACGGATCCTCTCTTTGTCTCTCAAGGATCCTCTCTTTGTCTCTCAAGGATCCTCTCTTTGTCTCTCACGGATCCTCTCTTTGTCTCTCAAGGATCCTCTTTTTGTCTCTCACGGATCCTCTCTTTGTCTTCTCCTCTCACGTCTCTCCCTCTCTCACGGATCAAGGGATCTCTCTTTGTCTCTCAAGGATCCTCTCTTTGTCTCTCAGGTCTCTCACGGATCCTCTCTTGTCTCTTCAAGGATCCTCTCTTTGTCTCTCACGGATCCTCTCTTTGTCTCTCAGGATCCTCTCTCACGGATCCTCTTTTTGTCTTCACGGATCTTCTCTTTGTCTCTCAAGGACGGATCCTCTCTTTGTCTCTCACGGATCCTCTCTTTGTCTCTCACGATCCTCTCTTTGTCTCTCACGGATCCTCTCTTTGTCTCTGATCCTCTCTTTGTCTCTCATGGATCCTCTCTTTGTCTCTCACGGATCCTCTCTTTGTCTCTCACGGATCCTCTCTTTGTCTCTCAAGGATCCTCTCTTTGTCTCTCACGGATCCTCTCTTTGTCTCTCACGGATCCTCTCTTTGTCTCTCACGGATCCTCTCTTTGTCTCTCACGGATCCTCACTTTGTCTCTCAAGGATCTTCTCTTTGTCTCCCACGGATCCTCTCTTTGTCTCTCACGGATCTTCTCTTTGTCTCTCACGGATCCTCTCTTTGTCTCTCAAGGATCTTCTCTTTGTCTCTCAAGGATCTTTCTCTTGTCTCTCTCTCTTTGTCTCTCACGGATCTTCTGTTTGTTTCTCAATGATCCTCTCTTTGTCTCTCACGGATCTTCTCTTTGTTTCTCAAGGATCCTTTCTTTGTCTCTCAAGGATCCTCTCTTTGTCTCTCAAGGATCTTCTCTTTGTCTCTCAAGGATCCTCTCTTTGTCTCTCAAGGATCCTCTCTTTGTCTCTCAAGGATCCTCTCTGTCTCTCACGAATCCTCTCTTTGTCTCTCACGGATCCTCTCTTTGTCTCTCAAGGATCCTTTCTTTGTCTCTCACGGATTACTCTCTTTGTCTCTTATGCATTCCCCTCTTTGTCTCTCTGGGATTCTCTCTTTGTCTCTCATGCATTACTCTGCTTGTGCTCTCACTACTGCTGGAACTGTTTAAAATGTTACTACTGTTCTTAATGTCACTACTGCTCACATTGTCAGTACTGTTGAATATTTTACAACTGCTCTTACTCTCACTGCTACTCGAATTTTCACTACTGAGCGATCTGTCACAACTAAAACAGTCACTGCTGTTTGACCTGCCACTACTGCTCATACTTTCACTACTGCTTGAACTGTCACTACTACTTGAACTGTCACTACTGCTCAAACTGTTACTGTAGTGACCTACGAAGGATTTGTCCCCATGAGGACGGGATTGCACGAGTCCCCCCAGAAAGGATGGGATATAACATCTTCCGGGGGAAACCACTGGCGCTACTGCTCGAACTGTCGAAATTGCTTGAACTGTCACCTGTTCGAACTGTTACAACTGCTCGAACTGTTGCTACTCCTCGAACTGGCGCTACTGCTCGAACTGTTACTACTGCTCGAACTGGCGCTACTGCTCGAACTGTTACTACTGCTCGAACTGGCGCTACTGCTCGAACTGGCGCTATTGCTCGAACTGGCGCTACTGCTCGAACTGTTGCTACTGCTCGAACTGGCGCTATTGCTCGAACTGGCGCTACTGCTCTTACTGGCGCTACTGCTCGAACTGTTGCTACTGCTCGAACTGGCGCTACTGCTCGAACTGGCGCTACTGCTACTGGCGCTACTGCTGCGCTACTGCTCGAACTGGCGCTACTGCTCGAACTGGCGCTACTGCTCGAACTGGCGCTACTGCTTTAAGTGTCAAAATTGCTCGAACTGTCACTACTGCTCGAACTATTGTTACTGCTCGAACTGTTGTTACTGCTTGAACTGTTGTTAGTGCTTGAACTGTTGCTACTTCTCGAACTGTTACTACTTTTGAAGTGTCACTACTTCTTGAACTGTCATTACTGTGACAACTGTCCCTGCTGCTCGAACTGTCACTAATGCTCAAAATGTTACTACTGTTAATACTGCTGAAACTGTCATTACTTCTCGAGCTGTTATTACTGTTCGAACTCTCACTACTGTTTGTACTGTTACTTCTTTTCGAACTGTCACTACTGCCCTAACTGTTAGTTCTACTCGAACTGTCACTATTACTAGAACTTTCACTACTGCTCGTACGGTCAGTACTGTTATTACTGTTCGTACTTTCACTACTGTTCGAACTGTTACTATTCAAACTGTTACTA
>NW_020870529.1:999676-1004676 GCF_003789085.1 Penaeus vannamei | reverse complement strand
TCATAGACCACTCGGGTGGTCTGGGATATCTTTAAAATTTCGAGATTTCAGGAAATCCTTAAAATTCTAAAATCATTCTTACACTTAAATGATGTCGCCGAGTGTGCAGAGACGCCTTGCACGCTCAACGATGGTTAATCCTTGTTTACGCCCACTCACTACTTGAGATCCAAACACGCTCAGCTGCACTCAGGACAGGGCAGTTTTCTCCTTTGTGGTGCCTGTAGCACTCTTCAAAGCTGCAGTGGCTTTTAGTTTCGGAACATAGCGCGCTCGCTACTTGTAAAATGTTAGAATATTTGTTTCCAGTCCGACTGACGAGTTTCATGTAGTTTAGACTTTATATCTCTACATGTGTAAATACAGCTGCATTTTATATTTTTGGATGTTAAATCTATACAGTCTCATAAGACCTCGACTCACCATGCAGAAATAAAGCGTTCCGAGGCAATAATACCTTGATATAACATCTTTGCCACATGAAAGTGTCTGCGGCTAGAAAGCCAAGGCCCACTTAACGTCACGTCCAGGACACTTGCTGAAACAAGCCTTGGCGTTTCTAGTAATTCGTATGGTTCAGCAATGTCACTGCCAGGGACTCATTTGATGGATGTTAACAAGGTTTCATAAATAGATAAGGGAATTACCAAATCAGAAAGTGGTACGACAAGAATTATGCTGCATAGACAAATGCCATTAGTAAAAAGGTATCATCAATTCAACGGGAATAACTGCGGTATCCCGGTATACCATAAAAATGGAATTAGAACCATATGCTAAAATCATCATTTTCAAACATAGTGGAACCCATTTTTATGTTGGCAATACTGGCAAATTACGTCAAGAATCCCCCACCCCCCCCACTGAACCCTCCATTTGGTGTGCCTCGGTAAAAGAACTTTTCTCCTGGCTGTCGTTGAGAATCCCACGCCAAACTTAGCTTCGCCAAAGACGCTGTGACCGCAACTGATGCTCCAACAACCACTGAACGAGAAAGCCCAAGTTCTCTCTCTTTCAGCTATGCAGTTAACCAAGATGAGACTGTAATTGATTCTGAAGCATTTTCCACCATTGCCACAGACCCGTAGCTTCGTCTTCCCACTCTACGCAGATGAAGGGAGTTGCACTAGTCATGATGCGAAGAATGGTGAAAAATGGCGAAACGAAATGGTATTGGGATGAAAGTTGTTAAACCAGGAGGCGATGTTGCCGTCCCCAATCTTGCTGTAGATCGTGGTAGGGGAGACCCCGTGATATTCAGGGCGTTATCTGTACGCTGACTAGGCAGAAGGCAGAAGTCATTAATCTCCACTATTATTGCTTGGATGCTTTGGGTGGGCGAGGGCTTACAAAATACAGCTGTAGTGGTCTAAAACAAAATTAGGCAGACTGATGTTAGCATTTCAGAATCAAAATGAGACGTTACCCACTTTGCCAAAGATGTTATACCTGTAAATAAAGTTCTCCCTCTCTCTCTTTCTCTCTTCCCCTCTCTTTCTCTATGTACGTGTTTATATACGCATCTACTTTTACATCCCTTCTTTCCTGTCTATTTACCTATCTACCCACCTCCATCCTTCCCTCCCTTCGTCTCTCCTTACCTATCTACTTGAAATATACCTACCTAAATTCATTCATTCATACATGCATATGGCCGTACATACTTGTCTACCTACCTTTCTACCGACATACCTATCTACCTACCTATTTATCCATCTGTACGAAAGTAAGGACAATAGACGGAGAAAGAGAGCGAAAAACAAACGAAGGGAGAGCGAGAAACCCACAAAAATGGCGAGGGGCGTTGTTCACTGCCCCTCCGCCGTGCCATACAATTCCTGTATTAAAAATCAACAACTACACACAGGTGACCGAGTGCTGTGCTCTTCTCCCCGACGCCGGACTCACTCAGCACACTCGTCCCCTCTCTTATTTTCCTCTTCCCTCCCCTCTCTCTCTCCCCTTTTTTAATGCGTTGTCCCTTCCCTCTTTTCCTCCTCTCCTTCTCCTTTCCCTGTTGTATATACACCTCGTTTACTCACTTGCATTTGCCTTCGGTTTTGAACTGTCTGGGTGTGTTCTCTGGTCCCTTTGTGTGTCTGTCTGTGCTTCATTGTTCGCTTCTGTGTGTTTCTTTGTTTCTGTCTGTCTATCTGTCTGTCCCCCTCTCTCCTCTCGTATCTCTTCTTTCTGTCTGCTCCCTCTCTCTCTCTCTTCTTTCTGTCTGCCTCCCCTCTCTCTCTTCTCTCGTCTCTCTTCTTTCTGTCTGCCTCCTCTCTCTCTCTTCTCTTGTCTCTCTTCTTTCTGACTGTACCTCCGCTCTGTCTGTCTGTCTCTCCTTTTCTCTCACTCACTTTCTTTCACTTTCTCTTTCTGTATACTTCCCTTCCTCCCCCTTTCCTTCCTCATTCTCTCTCTCTCTCTCTCTCTCTCTCTCTCTCTCTCTCTCTCTCTCTCTCTCTCTCTCTCTCTCTCTCTCATTTATCTCTCCCATCCTATCCATCCCTCTACCCCCTGCCCACCCTTCTCTCACTGCCAGATTGTTGCGAGGTGAAGAATGAATAGGAGGGGGATGGGGGAGGAGTAGGTGCATAAGGAGAGAGGGAGGGGGGACGGGAAGGTGGTGCAGCGGATTAGGGGAAGGGGGGAAGGGGGGGGAGCTCAGGCAAGAAAACCGATTTCCAATTTTATGGAGACAATCGCGCCTAAAATGAGGGAGGAGGAAGGGCAGTGGGGCGCGCAGTGTTTGATAGTGAAAATTTGAAACATTTCGAGACAGATGTAGATATACGGGTTGGAATCGTCTGTCCATTTTTCGATAGACTCGTAAGTAAAGATATATAGATAGGAAAGCGGGTTACAATATATACTTATCTATATCTTTTTATTCAACTATCCGTCTAGAGGCCTATATATCCGTTTATCTGTGTATGTATGTAAATATGTATCTATGTGTTTGTATCTATCTGCCTCTATATTCATCTATGTATATACGAAATACGAATTCGCATTTGTCTGTATATCCGTTCTACTTTGACAATTGAGCTTTAGAAATGATTTAAGCGGATTAATGGTAAAAGCCAAAAATGCAATGGGGTTTAGAGGAAACCCATGTATTTCGCCGATTGAAAAAAAAACACTTAAAAATTGTGAAACAAATATTTTTCCTCAGAACGAACACCAGTCTCCAATAAAACCTGAAACGTTTATTGCAAGAATTTCTAAAAGAGCGATTTGAAAGAGATGAAAATTCTTATTAATTGACAGAGGGCTGATGTAAAAGAGCACACACACACACACACACACACACACACACAAAACATACACACACACACACACACACACACACATATGTATATATATATATATATATATATATATATATACATATAATAATATATATTATATATATATATATATATATTATACATGATCTATCTATCTATCTATATATATATATATATATATATATATATATATATATATATATATATATATATATATATATATCTCATCTTCAGCCTGAGTCAATCCACTGCAGGACGTAGGCCTCTCCCATTCTTTCCAGGTTTCCTGTCTTGCGATGTTTGTTTCCAATCTTGCCCCCCAAATTTCGCTATTTCGTCGCGCCATCATGTCATTGGTCTGGCTCTTGGCCTCCTTAAGTTATTTATAGTCCAGTCTGTTACTTTCTTTGTCCATCTGTCGTCTTGTCTCCGACATACATGCCCTTCCCATTGCCATTTCTTCTTTTTAATGCACTTGAGTATATCTTCTACCTTCGTCTGTTCTCTGATCCACGTCGCCCTCTTCCGATCTCTCAGGCTAATTCACATCATCGATCTTTCCATCCCTCTCTGGGCGCTTATTAGTTTCCTCTCCAGTAACCTGGTTGTAGTCCATGTTTCTGACCCATAGGTCATAACTGGGAGGACGCATTGATTAAACTTTCTTTTTAAGCACAATGGCAAGGAACTCTTAGTGTGCTACTGTGCCTGCCGAAGGCACTCCAGCCTAGACTGATTCGTCGCTTTATTTCCTGTTCACTTGATGTGCCTGTCTGCACGAGTTGTCCTAGGTATATATACCTGTCTACTACCTCTAGCGCTTCGCCTTGTACATGTATTTGTTTGAGTGGGACTCTGCTGTTGAACATAACCTTAGTCATTTTATTGTTCATCTTAAGTCCGACTTTTAGGCTTTCTCTATTCAGATCGTTTATTAATTGCTGCAGTTCATCAGCTGATTCACTAAGGAGAACAATGCCGTCTGTAAATCTTAGGTTGTTTAGGTGTTCGTCTCCTATTTTGATACCCTTCCCTTCCCATTCTAGTTTCTTGAATTTTTTCTCGAGGCAGGCTGTAAACAGCTTTGGTGAGATGGTGTCGCCCTGTCTAACGCCTTTTTCAATTGGTATTTTATCGGTTTCTGTGTGGAGTTTGATGGTTGCTGTCCCATCTTTGTATATATCTTCCAATATTACAAATACCTCCTCTACTCCCTGTTGTTGAATAGCACCTAATACTGCTGGTATTTGTACAGAGTCAAATGCCTTTTCATAATTGATGAATGCCATACACAGGGGTTTCCTATATTCGTTTACTTTTTCTCTTATTTGGGTGAGCGTGTGGATGTGATCTGCTGTTGAGAATCCGCAGCGGAAGCCTGCCTGTTCTCTAGGCTGGCTGGAATCCAGACTGTCAGAGATGCGAGCTGTAATGACTTTCGTGAACAGTTTGTAAGTAACCGAAAGGAGGCTTACGGGTCGGTAATTTTTTAAATCCTTTTTATCGCCTTTTTTGTGTAACAAGATAATTGTTGCATTTTTCCAGGCTTTCGGAGTTTTTCCGCTGAGAACACATTTGTTAAAAAGATTGGCTAGTTTCACTGTTGCGATGTCTCCTGCATCTAATATGAGGTCTATACTAATTCCGTCTTCGCCTGGTGTTTTCCCTCTCTTCATGCCTTTAAGTGCTCTTTTTATTTCTTCTTTTGTGATA
>NW_020870529.1:987176-989676 GCF_003789085.1 Penaeus vannamei | reverse complement strand
TCATGTATTGATAAATTCAATTATCTTTCAATAAAAAATAAAATAAGTATATTGCAATATCTCACTTTCATCATGGCATAGATGGTGAATGAGAACAAAAAATTTATCATTATATCCAATATCCGTGTAACAAATCAAATTGTTAAAGTATAGTCAAGTAACCATGGGTAGTAAAGCGAAATACAGTACTGCATGACCTCTGGTGTCCGTGGTTTGCAAAAAATCAGGAGCGGGTTTATGGTGTTTCAGATGGGGATGCAAATTTTCAATATGGATTGGAACAAGGCTGTCCGCTTTTCCGCAACAGCATTTCTGTAGGTAAATTAATTCGGTGCTCTTTACTTTTTTTGACTGCGCATGTGTTGTGAGACGATATTATTGAACATATTTTTTTTACTTCCCTCCCCCCTAAAAAATAGAAATAATATAATTAATATCATAAATGGACGAATATTTAATTACAGTTAAAGTGCCTACGGTCAATGTCTGATGATTAGAGGATTCCCTGAATTACTTCATTGTTTATTGCAATGCATAAAACAATATACAAATAAATACATTATTAAGCAAGTAATGTAATACCATTCAATAACATAAAATGTATCTGTATCTCTGTAAAAAAACAAACTGTAACTGATGTATAAATTAAGAAAATGCGACACTGAACCTATAAACTTCATTCATCTAAAGCGTATACGACTATTCATAGTGACTGCAATGCAGGACTGAAGGTTTAAAGTCAACATTATGGGGCTGAGGCTCTGCCTTTGGTGATGCCCAGTTGGAAGACCAAGCCGAAGTGACATCGGATGAAATTTCCGTTCCTACATCATAACAGTTCTTATCATGATCGTTTCGGCAATTTTTATGTTTGATTTATTTGAACATGGGGAATATCTCAAAATTGCTTTTAACACTTTTCATTTGCATCAAACCATCTGTAGTCCTAAAAAAAAAGAAAAAAGAAAAAAAAAAAGAAAGCCTACGTAAAAATATCCGCAGTGACGTCACCATCCATTGGTTATCTTTTGTTTCCGTTTAGCAGACGAATTTCCGAAGATTTCTAGTCCTGATTGGGAATGTTATATACATCTAATGCACCATGGATACGCCCTCGCAGTATTCGAAGAGCTATCGTCGCTCTTCATGGCGGCGGTGGAAGGTAATTGTGAAATCACGTCATGGGGTTTGGAGGCTGTTTGGCGGTAGGGTTAGGGAACACAAAAAGTTTAAATAAATAAACGTATTTTCTTTTCAGTCAGCACTTACTAATATTAAAGGGCTAATATATGTATCATTATAAAGAACTTCATAATACCCAAAGAGGCTTGCACAAAAATGAACATGGAAAAGAACACTGGAAGACATGGCCAATTATTTGTCATACAGCGACATCTGATAAATCACACACACACACACACACACACACACACACACACACACACAAAAAAACCCGACGAAATGGTGATTACCAGATTTTGATTATTCTATATGTAAACGCAACATAACTTTGTGATAGACACTGTGAAAAAATTCCGTTCCTATACATTAACAATGTGACTGAAAACTGAATTCGGGTTACCTCTCATTTTCCAGAAGGATAAGCATGAAGTCACAGAAAATGGAGACTAAAAATATAAATAATCCTTTTATACAGTCCTTATTATTTTTCATATCCAAATTAGGGCGTAATTATATGTAGATATTAATAACAATACAGCACTGTCATCATATATCTTTCTTCTTTAGTTTTAAACAACTGCAGAAAATATATACATCAGTGGAAATGTAAGCTCTGTCAGCGCCATCTCTTGGTTGTTAATTTTGGTGCTCTTTACTTTTTTTTTTTTTTTTTTTACTGCGCATGTGTTGCGATAATACATACATATATATACATCCATACATACACACAAACACACACACACACACACACACACACACACATACACACACACACACACACACACACACACACACACACACACATACATATATATATATATATATATATATATATATATATATATATATATATATGGGCAGGGTGATATGAAGCAATGGTGTGGTAACCTCGATAGTGTTAAGTGCTTGCATGCCTCCTCGCTTTCAGCTGCCACTGCTGGCTAGGCTTTTGCGAAAAGGGGAGCAACTCTGCATAAGCTTCCCCCTGCTGGTTCATAGCCTCTCCATCATCGAGACTTCTGCAGTGACTCCTCATGACCTGTGTCTGGGTGGACATGCCCTGCCTCCATACCAACTCTTGCCCCTTAGCCACCTGGGGTAAATGGGTGGCTAAGTGGGCCTTGCCAGTACTCCTCCCCCGAGATATTAACCCTATTGACAGTATTACATATAAATACAAACGCTGGGGCAAGGGGTAGTGCCCCTCCTACCCAGCCAGCAAGGCGGGCTGCGGTTCCTGTTGGGAAAGTGACTGATGGTACACAGGATGGGAACAAGTGTTATTCATCCAGCCTGTGCCCTCGCAGCCGCCAACCCA
>NW_020870529.1:971836-982076 GCF_003789085.1 Penaeus vannamei | reverse complement strand
ACTTACTTCACTCGGTGGGCAAAATTCCCTGGACACATTTTAAGGAAATCCATCTGAAGACAGATGGTCCTAATTATTATAATTCATTGTATGCAGCGAGAGCTAAGCCACACGATGACAAGGTACGATGCGGAATAGCCCATGATTCAACCTGATTGGATTACATATGGTACTCTTTTGCAGCACAGGCTGCAGTCCAGCTCGCCCGTCTCCTTCACCTCTCAGATTTTAAACTCCGCTTGCTATCCACTTCAGTGAGGATACACCCACGGAATATGCTGCTTTGCAAACCTGTATCAACAAAGGGACGAAGGCCAGTAAAAGGATTCATAGTTTACCGATAACATCTGTAATATTCATACAATTACACATTTACTTAATTCCTATTGCGTGCATCCATTGTGTGATTGTGGATGTTTTCGTCCACTTGCAGGTGTTCTCCCTAAGTCGTCGATTCGGAGCTCCGCGCCTCGGTCGGCGACGAAAGGCCGGCCGGCGCGCGCGCTTTCTAGCTAATGACCGCCTCAATTGCCGTAAATATTCCTTCCTCCAAATAAAGACCCTCGACTCCCGAAATAGAAGGGAGGGGGGGGGGTCTCTCGGGAATCCTGTCGCTGCAAAGCTTTTTGTTGTCGTTTTCTTTGTTCCGGGCCAGAGTGCGGGGGGGGGGCGGGGGGCGGTGAGAGCGGAGGGGATGCTGAGAGAGTCATGGCAAAGGGCGGCAAGGGCCTGGCAGGTGGCAGGAATGGAAGTTGTACGAGGCAGAAGTCGAGCCTTGAGAGGTCCAGGCATGGGAAACGAAGGAGAGAAGCGCGAGGGACCGGCGACGGCGCGGAATGAGATTTGTATGTCCAATCCGGCGAGGTAATTAAAGCTGACAAAGCAAATGAGATTCGTGAGGATTAGCGATGGCGGTAACGAGGCAAAAAGGACAAAGCAGTGTCCGGCGGGCCTTGGCGGCATACTTTGAAGTTTAGCGCTGTCTATAAACATTTTATTTGTCCCCGGTCCGTGTCCGTCGGTCAGTCTAGAGTTGTGTGTTTCATGATGCGGACCAAAGCATGTATATTGATTATCCTTCGCTTAGTATCTGATAAGTAAATATTGATGCCTCTGCAGACAATGAAAAATAAATTTGTTCATATATTACCGTGTTTGCCCATTTCGCAGTCCATAAATCATCACTATAGATCAGATAAGACAAAATGATTTGTGTGAAATATACGCGGTCGGTGTACCATGTAACTTCTTGAATGTCTTGGCAGTTCTCTTCTGCGAGAGCCAAGCGACGACGCATTTCCGAGGAGCCCCCTCGTGTTCCGAGCGACGGCCTCTCCTTAACTAACTTGAAAAGTTCACTCGCCTCTAAGCCCCACGGAGCTTTGCTGTTGACACGCGCTTGTTTCGCTTGTCTGCCGCGCCACTAACTTCATTCCTTATACTTAACTTCCTACCTGAGACGAGAGAAGGAAGACGCAGGAAGGGAGAAGCCAGGGGAGGCTGGCGAAGGGTGAGCGAGGGAGCGCACGGGGAACGCACGGATCTTCCCCATAATCTTGCGAAATTACTAGTCTAATGACGGTGACATTGGATACTACAAACGCCTTTAGCTCTTTGGTTCATGACCTTTCTGTCCCTGTGGCCCTGCGCAGTATCCATCAGTTATTAGGTGAACGTTATCCTCCTCTTGTGTCTGGGCCCTGGGTGCACCGCGACAGAAAAGCCCGGGTCGCAGCGGCTCTTCGTCGGGAGAGGAATCGGGACCTCGAGAGCCCTTATTCATGCTAATTTCAGTGTTCTCTTCTCTTCATTTTTCCCTCGTGTAAAAAGCATTGCTTTATTGTTGCAGGTATTTTATCTCACAAGAAATGGATTAATTGTATTCAATAATTCAAGTGTTTTAATTTATTTCCCTTTGTAAAGTGTTCTGATTACTGTTTAGATTTGCTTTGATTGTATATTCAGTGTATTTTTGCAATTGCAAGTACTTTAATTTAATTTTCCTTTTCATTCATCTTGCATTTAACTGTAAGATATATTTTTTTTTATCCTTTTCTGTATGTTTTTGGAATTATTAACATATCTGTGTTACTAGAAATTAACACGGGCAGCGCTGCTCTTAAATGCTCCTAATACCTTCACGTTTGCCGTGTTAATATCGTAAGTTCTTTCATATTCTCGTTTCGGACTGCGTGAACGTAAATAAGCGAAACATTACTTGACATCGCCGCAACAGACGGAGGCATGATTTCATTTCCGTTGGCTGCAGACAGACCCTAAAAGTTCCTTTGATGAAGCTTACAATCCGGTCAGAAATTTACACTAATGAGCTTCCCCTCGGCGCTCTTACCATGGCACCGGAACATTCTGTCGTAGAAAGTTTCGTGTACGGAGAGAAAGTCGATCACAAAGACATCTTTTGATGAATTCTTTTAGTTGAGGCGTTTTCCGTTAATTATGGCGGCGTGTGAGCTTTACGACAGATTCATTAACCATAGCAAATACATTTTGTGTGTGCGACGTATCTTGTCTTTGCCAAATTAGGACGATATTCAGAAATCAGTCTTTGTTGCCTGATTTTCAAGTTCACTGCGTTTGGCTGAGGGCCGCCAGCTGAAGTGTTCATGGTGCCTCCTGCGACTTGATGGCGTCGATTGGATTCGCCTCTTGTGCTCGGAAGACTGAGCGGAACACATACTCGTGCCAAAAATAAGTCTAAGTGAGCATACACTCCGCCCTCTCTGCGCCAAGCTGCAGTAGTACGTAAAAGTGAGTGCCAAAGAACTTCCCTGCCATCCCTGGCACAAGACTCTTTAAAAGTGAAAATCGGATAAATCAAAGGCCAAACAACTTGTCTTGTAAACAAATGACCTGTTAGATTCGACTCGCGCCCCGTATGTCATGTGACTCCAATTTTCGGAAATATTCCGTACCCGAACAAACGGCGCGGCCTCTTGTTTGCAGGTAAACGTGATTCCAGATTCTCCTGCGATTTTCCCATTCGTCCTTTGGGCGCGGACTACCCGAGATAGGCCTCAACTTTCCTTGACCTTGCCGCCCCCCGCCGACCTTGCGTTCGTGGCCGCCGTTCCCGGGAGGTCCCGGGCACGGGTACCACACGAAGCATTTCCCTCGCTTCGCACAGCCCTTGTCTACTCCCCTGCAGGCCGCTTCTCTAGTTTGCCACTGGAACTCTCTCTCTTCCTTTCTCATACTCTCCTTCCTCTCTCTGCTTTTTTCGGAGGATGGAGGAAGTCCTATTAGATGACGTTAAACGATGGCGTCGTCAGTTGAGGTGTGGTCGGAGATCTGTGGAAACGGCTCCCATCCTAGGGCGACTTCAGTTTGCCATTGATGAGGACACCATCCATCAAGGGGAGACAATTTGGAAGATCGCCGTTTTATTGTTCGTCAGCTAGCCCAAGATGTCAAAATAAGAGTTGGGTCTGTGGACAGTCATTCATGACATTCTGTTTACGCAAAAATTGTCTGCTCGACAGGTTCCCAGGAGCAGGGATGAGGCCCTTGTTCAAAGCTCTTTTAGCCTTGTGCCAAGAAAACCCGGAATTTTTTAACAGACTAGTTACACAGGATGAAACTGAAGTCCATCACTATGATTCGGAAACTAAGTGTGCACAGAGAAATCAGGTTTGCCTGGGTTGCCTACCGGCGCCGACCCACGCCAAGAATTAAACCATATAAACAAGTGTAGGCCTGCACAGAGGAAGCGGGTTGGAGCGTGTCGGTGCCGGCAGCCTGCTTCAACCCGCTTTCCTGTTTGTTCGGATCATTTTTGTCTGCTCAACCCGCCCGGGTAATTGGAGAGCAAGATGGATGCTGAGCTCCTGATAGCCAAAGTTTATGAGAGACGGCCAGTGTGGAACAAATGGACTAAGCACCTTGCCAAAAGGAATGGGGCTGATAGACTGTGGGCTGAAATCAGGAAAATTTTGGAATGAAATAAAGCATTCGCGAATGGTCTTCTTTTTTTTTTTTTTTTTTTTTTTTTTTTTGCTAGACTAAATGTCCAGCATTCAGTTTTTTCAGGAGACAGTAGGCCTACATTATCCCTGCAACCCTCGCTTCTTTTCCTCGCTCCCGGCGCGAGAGGCCTACCTTTCCTTCCAAAACGCGTCGCCTATTCTCTAAACCATGATGAAAGCAAGTAAACTACAGTGGGTCGGAACTGGTTACCCGCATCCTTTATGAACACCTTAACGCGCTGGTTTCCGGCACGCATCCTAAAGCCTAGTCAAAGCACGGGAAACACTTTCACTCATCTCCTCCCCCCCCCCAAATAAAAAGAACAAAAGACATACCGAACCAGACCCTCCTCAGGCAAGATCGTGCTCACAGTCTTTTGGGCCCAGCATGAAGTAGCGATGATGGATTTCCTGGCAAAAGGTACTACAACTGCAGGAGTTTACTGCGCTTCACTGCTATAGAAATTGCGGGAGGATGCCAAAAGCAACAAAAGCAGAATGTTGACCAAAGGTGTCCGCCTCCTGTGAGGCAACGCCCTGTTCAGAACTCTCACACTGGCCAAATGGAAGCGTGGTCCTGTGGCTATATCCTTTCCTCATTCTCCTCATTCTCCCGACCTTGCAACATCTCATGTTCACCTCTTTCCGTCCATGAAGACATTTCTGAAGGGCAAATGTTCCCAAGATGATAAGACACTGGTTTCAGGTCACTTCATGGCTTCAACTGCAACCTGCGGTAGGACCACCGCTGTAACAGAAAATCTTTTATGATTTAAGGACGGCCAAGCAGATAGATACATAGATTGAAAGTTATTGTAGACAGTTATTGCATAGAATTGAATCAAGAGATGTAGAAAGAATGAAGAATGGAAAGATAGATAGGCATGTAGAAGATAGATAAATAAGTAGATGGATAGAATGATGGACAAATAGACAAATAGGCAGATGGATAGAACGGTAAAAAGAAAGACAGAGATAGATTTCTAGATAAACAGATAGACGCACGTGCATACACACACGAACAAACACACGCACATGCTTGGACGGCTAATAGGTTAATTGCCTAATCCCCTCGTCAGCCCCTCGCATTATCTCTGCCCAATTTCATCAATTATACTTTGAATTTGTGTTCGAATTTTTGGACTTTGGGACTTTTTCCCATGAAAATGAGAGCCTATGAAACTGAGAACGACTTCGCTGCTGGTAACACTGTCGCGGTTTCCCTCCGCTGCACATTGCGCCTTGACTTCCACAATTGGGTGAGATGGAGCTATGGGGCCATGGGCGCTGGCCGACGGGGAAGCCATGGTGGCAATAATTTTCATATTTTGAGAGAGAGAGAGAGAGAGAGAGAGAGAGAGAGAGAGAGAGAGAGAGAGAGAGAGAGAGAGAGAGAGAGAGAGAGAGAGAGAGAGAGAGAGAGAGAGAGAGAGAGAGGGAAAGAGAGAAAGAGAGAAAGAGAGAGAGAGAGAGAGAGAATAAGAGATAGAGAGAGAGAGTAAAAGATAGATAGAAAGAGAGAGAGAGGTTAAGATAGATAGATAGAGAGAGGTTAAGATAGATAGATAGTGAGAGAGAGAGAGAGGCCGCGTTTGGGCTCCTGGGCGAAGGGGGCAGGCTGCTTCCTCGAGGCCCCTTCGGGCTGCTCCCTCCTCCCTGGCGGTGAAGCAGGGGGTGGGTGGGGGGGAGAAGGAAAGGCGGTACTGATTTCATCCTCGTCTCTCTCTCTCTTTCTCTCTTTCCATATCCTCGTACTCGATTTCATACCACATATATGATTTAATTACATAGCTGTATATTTATTAACCGAATATAACGATTTGAATTACGCATTACTATTTCTTTCGTTACAAGCAATGCTGCATTTCCATCTGTTGAAATCACTTGCGAGTTTTCTGCACGATGCTTATTTCGTCTTTTCGGTTGCAAAACTTTTCTAATTGATATACAAATACGGAGTTTTGTATATCGTGATACCTTTTTTCTCGATGGATATTTTTTTTTATTAATAGCTAATTGAATGATATATATTTTTATTACTTTCTTTTATATGGCAAAAAAGTGAAGGTAAGAATTCAAGAAGCTGCCAATCACCTTCATTAGCATGCAGAAAGCTATTTGAACAATTCAGAAAAACGATATTTAATTACAACGTAACGTTCTGAATACATAAACACATGGCCAAACACTAATTCAGACATATTCACATCATCACGTGAATTTAATATAAAACATCAACGCGACAGATTCATTTTGAAAAATCTAATCCCCTTGCGTTTTTTTTTTTTTTTTTTTTTTTTTTTTTTTTTAGTGCATGTCTAGTCTCGTAGAATTAAGACCAGCATTTAAGCAGTGTGTCAAAGCTGGCGAAGTTCCACCAAAGCTTGATATTTGATGAGCGTTTCTAGCTCGCTCGCCTCCAACTCCGGCCGAGGCACGCAGCGCAAATCTCTTTTCAGTTTCCGTTTTTTTTTTTTTTTTTTTTTTTTTTTTTATATAACCAGCACCATTGCATAGCCGAAGCGAACCAGCACCATTGCATAGCCGAAGCGAAAAATGTTATCACAGGCATACGCAGTGTTTAGTGATAAGTATATTTTCCTTCCTTTATTTCGAACTGCATC
The DNA here is from genome assembly GCF_003789085.1 of Penaeus vannamei. Lineage (NCBI taxonomy): Eukaryota > Metazoa > Arthropoda > Malacostraca > Decapoda > Penaeidae > Penaeus > Penaeus vannamei. The sequence continues at coordinate 975,469 of NW_020870529.1, read as the reverse complement.
TCGAAGAATGAGACCGGCAGATGGAAGAGGTCGAGCAGGTGGCATGGCCATGGCAGACCGCAGAAGAAATGGAAGTGGCAGAGATAGCTCAGTGCGGGGAACCAATTGGTGGCGCGACACTTGACGGCGGTGTCAGAAGAGAGGTACTCGTCAAAGGAGATGGGAGGCAGAGGAAAAACGCAAGGAAAGTAGGCAGAGGAAAACAGAGGAAATCGGGGAGGACAGGGGAAGCGAGCGCAGACTGGGGTGGGAGAGAGACAGTGAGGGACGGCGAGAACCCAGAGAAAACTGGTTCACTCCGCTAATCGTATAATGAGTCCACTTCCTTTGGGAGCATGTAATTTCAGTTCCCTCGGAGCGACGTCTCCCAAAGATAATTCGCGCCCGCCCGCCCTTTCATGACGACAATCTGGCAGATCTCGCCGCCCTCGGGATCCGAGGAATCATTAACGAAAGATGATTACCCTCCACATGCTGGGCCAGAAAGGTGACCCCTTTGGAATAGAGCTAAAATGTACTGTTTATTCCCAGTGAATAATAAATTCTTTTGGACGAGGATGTGGAAAATTAGTAATGAAAATAAAAAGAATAAGATAATTTACTTATATTCCATTTGTTACAGTGGCTATTCTAATTGCGAAAGGCTGTCCATTTCATTTTGCTTCTAAATTACCCAGTGTGCAAAGAATGGCCGGGGTTGCCATCCACTGGTAGTGTGTGGGAATTGAACGCCGGTCATCAAGATTGCTAAACGAGACTGCAACCACTGCACCACACAGCACACAAAACATGCTGCTTTGTAGAGAAGGCCATATGAAAGACAAACGTTATTTTATCAATCAATCAATCAAATCCTGCGGCACACAGGGGTAAGCATAGGGCCTCGATGAATTCACGCCAACACAACCTATCCTGCGCTAACTCCTCCAAATGGTCCCAACATTCCTCTCCAGCCTCCCGCTTCATAGCACGTACCCACGTCTCCTTCGGCCTGCCTCTTCCTCTCCCCTGAGCCTGCCAACCGGGTGTCACCCGCACGATCCCTCTCTCCTTTCTGAAGAAGCGTCCTAGCCATTTCTAACGTGACAATCTAACATATTCATTCACTGGTTGCATCCCTTTAATTTCTCTAAGCCTATTGTTCGAAACTGTATGACACCATTTAACTCCCAATATCCTTCTCAGTGCTTTATTATCGAAAGCTAAAAAATTATTATCCAATGTTATCGCACTATGCCATAAGTCAGGCCCATATATTAAAATTGTTCTCACCATAGACAAATTTTATCTTTGTATTGAAAAAATATTATTTCAAACATTTTTCAACATTCCCATTGCTTGATTAGCCTTCCTCAACTTCTCTTCAAACTTTACTTTTAAAGATCCATCCTATGATAAAAACGTTCTAAGATATTTAAAACACTTTCTTTACTATCCCATCAATTACACAATCTCGGGTTATTAATATTCATATTCAAAATTTCAGTCTGTGCAATTAATTACCAAACCCATTTTCTTTCCCTTTCTTACTAAACAATCTAGTATTCTCGGTATCTCCTCTCCTGCACTAAAAAGCACAATGTCATCAGCATAGTCCAAATCCAGCAATTTCCGTTCCTAACACCAAGCAATTCCTGCGTCAGTTCCCTTGCAACATTTTTCACAACATAGTCTATAACCACAACAAACAACAAAGTGGACAAAATCCCACCCTGAATTATCCCAGACTTTACTTCAAAAGCATCACAATGAACCATCAACCATAACTTTACTTATTGTATTCTCCTGTAGATTTATCGCCAGAATCACCAACCACTCTGGAACACCATAATGCATCTTCCCCATCGTTCCCCTCGATTCACTATCAAATGCTTTCCCAAAATCAACGAAACACAAACTTAGTGGGACTTTTATTTCATTCACCTGTTGCATCATATGCCGAACCACAAATATCTGATCATTACATCCACGACCCTTTCTAAACCCAGCTTGTTCATCCCTCAAAATTCTATTACCAACTCCATCCTATTAAGTAAAACTTTACAAAATAATTTCAAAGCTATTGGAAACAAATTAATCCGTCCAATTTCCACAATCACTCAATTCATCTTTCTTTGGAATCTTAACAATTATCCCACCTTTCCCTCAGATGGTATCACCCCACTCTCCTTAATTATATTAAACAACTTTACTTAAACCAACGTCAAGTTAATTTCATTCATTTTAAGCATCTCTGAAAAAAATCATCCTCCCCAGGTGCTTTCTTTTTTTTTTGATTGTTTTATTGCCTTCTCAACATCATTTACCATTACCTCTCCATATCTTCTCAATATCCAAATGATTTTCTGCAGCTGGTATATCCTCCTCCAGTGTTATCGGTCTATTCAGTACAGTTTCAAAGTGCTCCTTCCATCTATTCCTTATGTCATTATCTCTAGTCAGTAAATTTCCCGCTCTATCTTTAACTGGAATTTCTTTTTGTTTGTTTAAATTTCCGTTCAATTCCTTGATTGCTTTATATGCTTATCTTTGACTTTGCCCATCACTTTTATTTATCAAAATTTCTGTTTTAACCTTTTCGTTTACTTGTTTTCTCTTGTCCCTCTGTGTCAATCTCCTGACTTCAAAATGCAAACTTCTATACTCTGCCCTTGCTAGCTCGATTTCGCGATCACCAATCCTACTTGCTTCACTCCTTAGCTTTGCATCTCCTCTTCTTAACCAAATCCCACGTTTCTTCCGACATACACTTCTTTCTCCTAGCTGTGTGCGCCTTCTTCTGATCGTACAATCTGCAGATTCTCTCAAAACCTTCTTCACATTACCCCCTATATCATCAGCATTCCTCTCCTCCTCCAAAGCATCCAACGCCACAAACCTATTCCTACCCCCATTTAAAATCCTCGTACCTACACACCCTAGCATTCCCTTTCCTTTGACGTTTAAATCTTAATTTTGATACCACAAGTTGATGATCACTGCCAACATCACCTCCTCGTTTTCGACAAACATCCAACAAAGAACTCCGATGCCTCCTACTGATGGCAATATGATCAATTTGATTTTCGTACTTGCCGCACGGCGAAATCCACGTAGTTTTATGTATGCCGCGGTCCTGAAAAAGTGTGCCCCTGATGATCAAATAATTTGCTAAACAAAACCCCAAATCTAATCCCATTTTCATTCATCCTACCTCCAGCCCCCAACATCCCCATACATTTCTCAAACCCTTCATTAGACCTTCCCAAACATGCATAAAAGTCACCAATACACAGCAGAATATCATGCCTGGCGACTCTTCCTAATGCTTCCTGTAACATAAAAATCATCTTTCATGTCATCGGGCGCATTGTTTGTAGGTGCATAACAAACCAGCATACTGATGTTGCCGTGCATTGACTTAAACCTTTGCATAAAGCAGGCGCTCATCAATTGGTTCCCACTTACTTAAAGCTTTATTTGCATTCCGACTACCCATTAACCCAACCCCCTAATAGTGCAAGCCATGCCTTCTACCAGATATCAACATACTCCATTCTCCAAATTCATTCTGTCTACTCCAAGTAGTCTCGTCTCTGTCACAGCATATATGTCTAAATCGTATTTTTGAAAGATTGAGACCAATTCCTCAGT
>NW_020870529.1:954336-961836 GCF_003789085.1 Penaeus vannamei | reverse complement strand
GGAGTTACAATGATAGATTTTACCATTTGTCTGAGCACTGGCAATTTCTGGGAAGACGATGTCATCGATGGTTTGATGGCGAAAGATACAAATCTCACATGGAACTATCAAAAATAAAATTACACAAATTCTCGTAAAATTATAGGTAGACAGGCCTACATTAGATAGCAGATTGCATGGAATGGGTGGGTAAGTGAACTCTTAAGGAATACTTCTCTGACGTAATTATCACAAATTCTATAGAAAAAATACCATGTTGATATATATGACATTACCAACGTCAAATGAGAATAGCAACCTTTGTGTCTGTCGGCATTTTGTCAAAGGACAACGAACTCCAAAACGCATGGGCAAGAATGAGATTGAAATATTTCCTTTATTTGACGATAGATGTCGATAAAAATTGAGTTTGGCCCGTTTCTTTGTTTAACAACTATGAGAGAAATAAATAAATAAATATAAACTGTTTTTACTATCTCTTTGGTTTACCGTAAACACTGATATCAATATAAGCGTATTAGTTACAAATTTATAAGATGAATAGCCAGGGAAGTCTAGTAATATCCCATATGACGGATATGATTAAACAAATCTATTATTTTTTCTATAGCTATGACAATGATTCTGAAAATCTCGGTGTATACTTCTGTTTACATGTTACGTGATTTACTGAAGGAACCCAAAAGATTATGTATGGCGCTTGCTGATTGGTGGAATTGTTATACTATAGAGCCCTCTGTTGGCTACCATTAAAATGAGTCGATTTACGATTGTAACTCAGTTGATGCAAGTTACCATCTCTTCGTGAATCCCATTTTGCCATCACTGGTAAACGCAATGGTAAATGACCGCTGGTGAATGCGTTATGATCTTAAGGCGTTTTAAGCAGGGAAAGTTCTTGCCTGAAATCTCAAGCGTTTTTCTTGCTAACTCGAGCATTTCGCTTGCATTCTCAAGCGACCTCCGTAGATGGCTAGACTTGCGCTTGCTAAGTCAAGCGGTGTACCGTCACTGTGGCAACGGCGTCGGTCGCGTACCGTACTTGTCACGATCCTTCGAATACGGGCGTTGGCCAGGAACTCGGCCTAATATCTTATCAGATAGATAATTGTTTCACGGTATCTGATTCTGTAATTTTCTTAGAATTATATTTAAAGAAATTGAAATTAAATAAATAATAAATCATTATAAGACGAACAATTTACCTCTTACTGAACTGTTACTCCTCATCTCTCTAAATCGAGAATATATCTGCTATTCTATGAAATAAAGAATATTTTAAGTGATAAAAAGTCTGAGGAATTCTAGCAACATTCTTCTGTTATGTTTAACCTCATAAAATCGGATATATGGGAATGGGTAGGCCTATATTTTAATTCAAGGATGTTCATTTGTTTTGATAACGCGTCAAAATGAAAGGGCTGTCAATCGAAAGTGTGTCATTGTTTTAGAGGCACTTTATATGAATATAGGAGAAAATATTGCGGTTTGTTAAGATGTTTGGGTAGATTTACTCTGCCATCTTGATGCGGCTCTAGCTTGTCAGTTATTTTGAAATGCGCACTCAAACTGTTATCAGCCGCCAATGGAATAAACTCCACTCTCGATTTATACATTAGTGATCTCTTGCCGAGATTGTTGGTGGGAATACTTGTCTATTGCTTTTAAAACCCAAGTATGTATATGCTGTGTGTTATTTTGACATTTGTATGTTCTCCAATGACTGTTATGATTTGTACTTTATAGAAAGACACTTCCACATGTCTTGCATCACTGAACAGGGCCTGCCTGCCTTGGAAAGCGTTTTAAGCAGGGAACGGTACAGCGCTTGGCCTATCGGCAAGAATTCTTGCCCAAGCGCTCCCCCGCTAAAAACGCTTTTATTGTTTGATGACTTTGTGCAAAGCTTGATCTAAAGTAGCCTACCTTAACTTTCTTGTAACATCTACCCATTTTTATCAAAGTTTAACTAAACCTATACATTTTACCCCGATTTAACCATAATGTATCTAACCTAACCCAAAGTGCCACAACTAAACAAGTTTTTTCTGCAATTCTGAAGCTGATTTGACCAAAGATAGTAGGGTAGCTTAGAAAAGAGACAATATATACAAAAACATCACAAAATAGACTGTAATAGTATCTATTCCATATTTTTACACATTTTGATAAGGTTCATGAAAAATAAATTCTACACAGTACAAAACATAAGGAATACAACAAAGAAAGAAAGAAAGAAAAAAAAACATTAACAAAGAAACATATTATTCCAGATACTTGCCACATCATTCTCTGATAATTGTTTTTTCTTATTGCTTTTATTTTCTAAAACCGTGATTTAACACACATAGAGCAAATGTATAAATAGCAGAAATGTATTCCAGCAGGACTGCTACTTTTGGCCCAGATTTTGTCAGGCCGATGTTTTGCCAATTTAGTGTGACCTGACAATGTATCCCAAGATACATATGAACAGTGTAGCCATAACTCGCTCGAACATATACTCCTCTCAGCCAAGTACTCCATGTTGCATAGCCTAGCTCCATCCAATCTAACATTATCCAAGATACCAAATCAATCTAACCAAACCCAACCTTTCCAAACGTATCTCGCTTTATGTAACCTAATTCAGTCACATTTAGTGTATCTTGACTAATACTATGAAGGTAATCTCAACCTTTTCCGGCCAATACAAATATTGCTCGGCATTTCTAAATCCAGTCAGTATAAACTTCACCTAGCTCAGCTTAATCCAAAGCTAGCACAATCCTAGGTGGCATGGCTCAGACAAGCACAGCCTTTCCTAACTTCTTTAAGCTAAATAAATAACTCGACAGAAACTAAAAGCGTTTTAAGCAGGGAAGGTTCTTGCCTGAAACCTCAAGCATTTTTCTTGCTAACTCAAGCATTTCGCTTGCTTTCTCAAGCGACCTCCCTAGATGGCTTGACTTGCGCTTGTTAAGTCAAGCGGTGTACCGTCACCATGGCAACGGCGTCGGTCGCGTACCGTACTGGTCACGATCCTTTGAATGCGGGCGTTGGCCAGGAACTCCGCGTAATATCTTATCAGATAACTAATTTTTTCACGGTATCTGATTCTGTAATTTTCTTAAAATCATATTCAAAGAAATTGAAATTAACTGAAAACGAAAGGAGATAATGGAGATTATGAATAATAAATGATTATAAGATGAACAATTTTCCTCTTATTGTTAAACTTCTCGTCTTTCTAAAGCGAGAATATATCTGCTAAATTATGAAATAAAGAATATTTCAAGTGAAAAAGTCTGAGAAATTCTAGCAACATTCTTCTGTTGATATCATATTCGATGATTTGTTATATTTAACCTCATAAAATCGGATATATGGGAATGGGTAGGCCTATATTTTAATTCAGGGATATTCATTTGTTTTGATAACGCGTCAGAATGAAAGGGCAGTCAATCGAAAGTGTGTCATTGTTTTAGAGGCACTTTATATGAATATAGGAGAAAATATTGCGGTTTGTTAAGATGTTTGGGTAGATTTATTTACTTCTCTGCCATCTTGATGCGGCGCTAGCTTGTCAGTTGTTTTGAATTGCGCGCTCAAACTGTTACCAACCGCAGGTGAAATAAACTCCACCCTCGACTTGTGCATAAGTTATCTCTTTCCGAGATTGTTGGTGGGAATATTGCTTTTAAAACCCAAGTATGTATATTTCGTGTGTTATTTTGATATTTCTATGCTCATCAAGGACTGTTATGATTTGTACTTTATAAAGAGACATTTCCACATGTCTGGCATCACTGAAGAGGGCCTGCCTGCCTTGGAAAGCGTTTTAAGCAGGTAACGGTACAGCGCTTGGCAAGAATTCTTGCCAAACGCTCCCCTGCTTAAAACGCTTAAATTAAAAATGACGGTACACCGTTTGACTTAGCAAGCGCAAGTCAAGCCATCTACGGAGGTCGCTTGAGATAGAAAGCGAAATGCTTGAGTTGGCAAGAAAAACGTTTGAGATTTCAGGCAAGAACTTTCCCTGCTTAAAACGCTTTTAACTACACTACCTAGCCGAACCTGACACACTCGAGACCAGTGGAATAGTCTTTTTTATTTAAGGGTAAGTAAGCAAATAAAATTAAAGGTGAGGTCTTGACTTATCTTTGGGTCTATAATATGATTTAAGCCTGATGTCCACTTAAAAAAAAAAAAAATAAAAACAAGACGAGCTCACTATATTAAAAAAATCAGAAAAAGTCTTATAAAAGATGGATTCAATAAGATGAAGATGCGACGTCCGCTGCGGAAAAGGGAGTCATGGTCGAGGTGAGGAGCGGGCTCGGGCGGGAAACAGATGATGAGCATAATGGTATCGGGGAAACGCAGTCTGTCTGCAAGCTGTAGCGTAAAAGGAGGGAGAGAGCAGTCCGCTGGAGAAGAGAATGAGAGGGAGGGAGAGAGCGGGGAAAACGAAGGGGAAGAGGGCAAGGGAGAGGGCGAATGCGAGTAAGAGGAAGAGGAAGAGGGTGAGGGCGAGGAAGATGAAAGGGAAGAGGGGAGGGCGAGGAAGATGAAAGAGACGAGGGTGAGGGCGAGGGAAAGGGGAGGGAAAGGAAGGGAGAGGGGGAGAGGGAGAGAGAGGGGGAGAGGGGGAGAGAGAAGGGGAGGGGAGGGAGGGAGGGAGAGGAGAGAGAGAGAGAGAGAGAGAGAGAGAGAGAGAGAGAGAGAGAGAGAGAGAGAGAGAGAGAGAGAGAGAGAGAGAGAGAGAAAGAGAGAGAGAAATATAAACATCAAGCGTTAAGCGAAATTCTTGTTCGTGGAAGGGAACGTTTGTTCCTGTGCTTGGTAACATTGGCCGACCGTTGTACTGCGATAAGACGTACCTTAAAGGTCTATGATACGAGAACAAAATTAATCGTGCACTTTGGTCATTCTGCACGTTATCATTTCCAAATGCGTAAAGCGTAGCACTGTCGAGAAAGCCATGTAATAATTTGTACTCTACAAATATCAGTGCACAGCTTTGTAATGGTCGCAAAATATTTAAAGAATATTATTTAATTAGAGTACAATCAATCAAAATAGGGCAAATTCAAGCATATAGACATAAGAATGATTATACAAAATGATGTCGATGTTCACTTGTTTCACTGTTTACATTTTGCCCCGACTCGACGCAGTTAGCAAGTCTACACGTGCTTGTACTCTTTATTTCAAGCCAGCAAGCCCCCAGTCTCTCCTTCCTTTTCCTTCGCTGAGCAGAGACAAGAATTAATGCAATAACAGCGATCTGCTATAGGTCAGTGTCTACCATTTTCAATGTTTTACACGAGTGAGTACAGGTTAAACCGCAGGTGCTCGCGTGATAGGAAGTACACGATACGTGTATGTTGTATTTTTTCCTAATTTGACAGTGGCATGCAGAGGCCTGGTGATGCCCGGGGCCAAGACCTTGAATTTATGCCCCAAAGACTCATATATGAGGCCTACAACTAAGAAATATTTCGGGAAAGGGAGATATTTTCATTATGTAAACACAGACGAATCATTAAATAAACACATTATTCGATTTCTAAATCACTATCTTATTTCACTCTTCGATTGGATGCTCCCCTCACATTTGGATGCCCGGGGCCACAACCCTTCGCCCCCCCCCTCCCCACTGTATGCCACAGCTCCTGAAACAGGATGGTTCTACTGACTGTTGGTCGCATGTGCTCAACGGATCACAATAACATGGCTTACTTTCGTCTTCTGGGACACACTCTACCGAGACTGGCGCAGCGTGAGCTTCCATCCAGCAAATTCCCAATTCATTACGGCTGCTAGCTTAAAGAATAAAAGCTATTTTGTTGACATTTGATAAACCGGTCTTGATCTTTTCATATCAAACTTTTATTCCTTTTAGTGAAGAAGACATGTTTGCGTGAAAATATGCGTTTGTTGTCGATTATTATTATTATTATAATTATAATTATAATTATAATTATAATTATAAATTATAATATAATTATAATTAAAATTAAATTAAAATTAAAATTATTATTAATTATAATTATAATTATAATTATTATTATTATTATTATTATTATTATTATTATTATTATTATTATTATTATTATTAATTAATTAATTAATTAATTAATTATTATTATTATTTTTTTAGTGGTACTCCTGAGTAAATGTAACGGAACTTAACAATCATTCTTATTAAATAATCGTTCAAGACTATCACATCGGAAGCAAGCCCATGTGATGTGTATGTTAAACTTGGAAACTGATTTCTTCGAAATATCAATGCAGAATATAGGTTTACATGTGAAATCTGTCAGACTTTGAATCTATCGTGAAAAAAAATACAGTGCACATCCAGTCCATGATTGTTGAGCTTGATGTGCACGCTTTCCTGCTACTTAGCATAAAAGCACTTGTTTTGAGCGGACTTGGTAAGTAAGCCATGCTTAGTATACAAACACTTGTCTGGCCAAATAGAATGGAAATTATTTGTTTGGCATCCCTTTTCCGCAGTAACTTAAGTCAGGTGAGATTAAGATGACCAGTAAACTTATTCTGAATAAAGTAGAATGAATATAACAGAGTAAGACTTTAAATTAGATAGTATCACTGATATTTCGAATATTTAAATCTCGTGTATTTCGAAATATGTTTGCGGGTGAAGTACCAAATAACTGCATTTTCTCTCTCTCTACACACACACACAAAAGTTTATTATGTTTTACTGATATTTTCTATTCACATACACAAGGATTGTCATTAATTTTGTCCTTACGCGTAAGAACAAGCAACAGAAGCCTCTTTTGGTAACATCAAATGTTGAGCCGTCTTCTACATTTTTATTGATGTATTTTATTAGAAGATACAAATAGCGATGCACTGACAATAAAAGTAGGATGCCACATCACATTTTGATATAAATTTGTAAAATTTCCGATATAGTATAAGCAAGATTTATTGTAATATTTACCGTGTCTTGTTATTACAATAGATGATCAAAAAGGGTATATAACGATATAAATGTTTATTAAAACTAGCAGTATTAAATTTGAGATATAGCAGCGGAGCAAATAGACAAAATCGCGAAGAAAATTCATAGACCTTTCGTAAATGCCGCCCCAGGTCCCTGATTTCAACCAAGCCAAACACTTGAATTAGTCCCAAAACACCCAGTTTGCTGCACTGGGAGTCCCGTTGGAGATATCTGGAGAACATCTGTCGTTAGAGGCTGGTGCACAAGGACTTCCCCAAAGTGAAGATTTTCCAAGGCAGAGTAAACCAAACTTTCGATTTGGATGTGCTGTGGCGAGTTTAATATGGTTGTTTATATTTGAACAATGGGACAGCTGCTGTAACGTGGATCATTCTTCAATGCTAAATAAGTAATTTCATTCAGGTTTATGCTGATTATATTATCCTTGCGTAAAGGACAGGGAAATTGGCATGCTTTATGTTTAACTTAATGTGTGTGTAGATCCATCACGAAAACAAAGCAATATGAATAAG
>NW_020870529.1:924336-931836 GCF_003789085.1 Penaeus vannamei | reverse complement strand
TTTCTTGAATATTTCCTCGAGGCAAGCTGTAAACAGCTTTGGTGAGATGGTGTGTCGCCCTGTCTAACGCCTTTTTTAATTGGTATTTTTATCGGTTTCTGTGTGGAGTTTGATGGTTGCTGTCCCATCTTTGTATATATCTTCCAATATATTACAATATACCTCCTCAACTCCCTGTTGTTGAATAGCACCTAATACTGCTGGTATTTGTACAGAGTCAAATGCCTTTTCATAATCGATGAATGCCATACACAGGGGTTTCCTATATTCGTTTACTTTTTCTCTTATTTGGGTGAGCGTGTGGATGTGATCTGTTGTTGAGAATCCGCTGCGGAAGCCTGCCTGTTCTCTAGGCTGGCTAGAATCCAGACTGTCAGAGATGCGAGCTGTAATGACTTTCGTGAACAGTTTGTAAGTAACCGAAAGGAGGCTTATGGGTCGGTAATTTTTTAAATCCTTTTTATCGCCTTTTTTGTGTAACAAGATAATTGTTGCATTTTTTCCAGGCTTTCGGAGTTTTTCCGCTGAGAAGGCATTTGTTAAAAAGATTGGCTAGTTTCACTGTTGCGATGTCTCCTGCATCTAATATGAGGTCTATACTAATTCCGTCTTCGCCTGGTGTTTTCCCTCTCTTCATGCCTTTAAGTGCTATTTTTATTTCTTCTTTTGTGATATTAGGTACGTCGCTAGTTACCGCGTTTGCTTCTATTTGTGGCTGTTCGTTTGAGTTGTATAGATCCCTGTAAAAGTCTTCCACTACTTTGATGATTTCATTCTTGTTATGTGTTACTTCTCCGTCTGGTTTCTTAATTGCATACATTTGATTTCTCCCTATTCCTAGTCTTCTTTTAGCTGCTTTCATGCTGGTACCTGAAATCACTGCTTCATTTATTATTTGAGTATTGAATTTCCGTACATCTTCCCTCTTCTTTTTATTTATGGTCTTTGTTAGTTCAACCAATTCTATCTTGTCCCTATTTGACGATACTTTCATGTCTCTACGTTTTTGCATAAGCTGTTTAGTTTCTACCGAGAGCTTGCTGGAGCTTCGATTGTCGTTCTTTCCGCCTACTTCAAGTGCAGCTTCTTTTATTATGTCATTGAACTGTTTATTGATTTGGTCGATGTTGAGATCTTCGTCGCGGAGGAGTGAATATCTGTTTTGGATGTTTAGGCTAAATTCTGTTGCTCTGATCCTCAAGTTAGCCAAGTTTGGCTGTGGTTTACTCATTAGTTTGTTCCTTTCCCTTCTGAGATGTATTTTAATTTCGCCTCTCACCATTCTATGGTCGCTGCCTACATTTACTTTATTTATAACCTCTACATTTTTTATTATATCGCGCCTATTTAAAATTATGAAGTCAATTTCGTTTTTGACGTCAGAAGGCGACTTCCATGTCCACTTCCGTTCTAGTCTTTTTTCGAAGAATGTATTCATGATACTGAGTGATCGAGCCTCCGCAAATTCGACTAACATTTGTCCCCTCTCGTTCCTAGTGCCTATTCCATGGTTCCCTACTGCGGTTTCGCCCTCTGTCTTTTTACCTATTTTGGCATTAAAATCCCCCATAATTATTGTGAAATGGGATTTTGTTCTCTCGCTGGCTAAGTGAACATCTTCATAGAAGCTCTCTATTTCTTCATCACTGTGGCTGCAGGTTGGAGCATAGACTTGAATAATTTTTAAGTTGTACCTAGTGTTTAGTTTTATTGTTACAGAAGCCAGTCTTTCGCTGACACTATAGAATTCTACAATGTTCTTTTCTAAGCGTTTGTGTATTAAGAATCCTACCCCTAATTCCTGTTTGCTACCCAGAGGTTTTCCTCTCCAATAGAGCACGTGTCCTCATTTAATAACTTCTGCTCTTCACCTAGTCTTCTAACTTCGCAGAGTCCTACTACATCCCATTTAATGGAAGAGAGTTCCTCTAGTAAAGCTAGTAAGTCGGATTCAGTTCTCATGGTCCTTATATTGTATGTGCAAAGGTTCATCAACGTGGGGCGGCCTGTCTTTACCCGGATATTTTTAGCACCCCCTGCTCCGGAGCGATCCTGATCGCCGCCGTAACCAGGGGCTCCTTCGCCTCCGGGGAATGGGGCCGTTCCTGAATATTTTGTCTCATGCTTGGGAGGTGGACAGCCGATTTACCTCCCACCTACTGGCTTAGGTGTATCTTGGTGGGAGGGGAGTAATTTAGCCGGAATGCCATTGATAAGTCCCCCCAGCAGGTTTGGTCCTACCTGGAGTGGACTTAGGAGCGGCAATGCACGGCCTGCTCACTACTCCCGTGAGCTGGGCTTAATTATCAGAAGTGCATATATGTTTTATTTTTATTTTATTTATTAACTTCATTTGTGCGTATGTGCAGACATATTCATTTGCAATGCTCTAAGTACTACGCATATGCTCATTCCCACGCATATGCATATGCAAGCATACACATTTATTCTTGTATCTATGCTTATGGATATGGATACTTATTCTTACGTTATAAATAACTACATATATGTCCATCATAGTCTGACCTAGTCATATGTTCACATCGCCTGTCCGTTTATGCGCTTGTTATATGTTATTGATAAGTGAGTGAGTATACATGAGTGTATATTCACCCGTGTATATGTAAACACCCCTTTTTTGCATACCTCGCAAACCTACCTATCATTATACATACGCATGTATCTATCCCTGCATGTGCTCACGCATCCGTATATGAGCACATACATTTGCAGCATACACTAGTGCCCCCCCCCCCCTTTACATATGTGTATATATCTGTACTTGCTTTACATATAACTACCTCTACGTACATACATACGTACTTACATACATACATATACTTAATTATTTATCCACCTTCCTACATCCTGCACACACCTATATACGTATACCTTTACGTATACACATATAAATGCCTACATATGTCTACCTATTCATTCACCCACGCATACACATAAGCACGCACATTATACATACCTATATACACATACACCTATATACATGCTTATATACACATGTAAATGTACACATTCATGCATGAATATATACACCATATGTACGATTTTGCATATTTACGCCTTTAAACCCCTGTATACCCTCATGTATAAGCACGGAACATACCCATATATAATGTACTCTATCACAAAGCTATATGGAACCTTATAGCCTTACGTAGACAACAGCAGCATACTTACCCATGTATCCGCACATGAATTTAAACTCGCCTACACTCATATGAACCTGTACACATATATACGCATGTACATGCGCACATATGCACCTGCGCACTTTCGTGCCTACGCGCTCATACTCGCGCACGAACGTATGAACAGTCTGCATAGGGGCACACACGCACTCCATTATAATGAGCCCATGCATTATAATGTCCTTAAATTGTAGTGTTGCAGCAGAGGAATTGAGGGAAGGATGCGGGTGGTGTGGGAGGATTTAGGATGGTATTGGAGGGGGTAAGGATGGGGTTTGGGATAAAGGGAGTTATAAGGGTGATTTTGTATCTGGCAATTTTTCGGAGCGGCGTCGGATTCCTTAGCTGTTGTTAAGCCTAACGGGGTGCGGCCTCGGCTGACCGCAGGTCATGGGTCGGCGTCTGGCGCTCATCTGAGGTGCCAAGCTTGAATTACGCTTTATTATTACTTGATTTATTAGGCGTTTCTTCTGTCGAATGTCAGGTGATACTTTACGCTTTATGGGAACCAATTTTAACTTACCTGATTTTGTGATGTACTGTACTTACATACTGGCCGTTGACTGTTCCTTAGCAAATCTACTTGAGTGGAAACTGTAATGCCCGCGCTGTTGGCACTGTTACTCGGCGACCTGTGGCACAGGTGTTGCTTATCATTTCCTAATGCTTTCGTAATTTGGTATACTTTTCATGGGGGAGATTATTATTATTATTTTCTTTTCACTGATTCTGAATATTGAGGCACTCTCGATGAACTAATGAACTTCTCTAACACTGTAATGAATCCCAGTATTCCTAGTTGGCACTTTCTGGCACTCCTGTTGGTTTAAAAAAGTCCGCGTACGTATGGTCCGATAATACATTTTATAAACTTGTGAGGTTATCAGATGAATTATTATTTCTATTTTGGTTGGATTATATGCTCTATACATTCACGATTTTTTCTCTCCTATGTAGCACTAGCACAGATCACTTTGGACACGTAATTTTAGCACTTAATAACGCTGATCAAAAGAACGACTCCACTCTTACTCATTGCCAGATACATTCATCATATATAACACCCACCCACCCACACACATATGTATAAATTTATATATATATATATATATATATATATATATATATATATTATATATATATATATATATATATATATATAAATTTATACATATGTGTGTGGGTGGGTGGGTGTTTGTATGTATCTAAATATGTTTTTTATATTTATATAGATAGATAGACATCGGTGTACATATATGTATAAATATATATATATATATATATATATATATATATATATATACATTTTAAAAAAAAAAATGACCTCTCGATATTAAAGTCATTTAACGTCCACTATTTCGATCGGCGCCCTTGCCGTCGGGGGAGCGATCGGCGAGGGCGCCCCCGCCCCGATCCTTCCCCGGGCCCCAGCCTTCGAGGCCCTGCTACTCTATGGACTTGGCATCCCCTGACGCCTGGCCAGCGGCCGCCTCAGAGGAGCGAGTCCTGGCCGGCCCGGCGCAAGAGGGCGCAGCGAGGGCGTCTGGCGCGCGGGTCCCTCGTGGGCGCCTGTCATTTTTCTCCGTCTTCTTGTGCTCCTTGAGGGCGGCTTTGGGCTGAAGGAGAGTAAAGAAACGAGGGCTCCGGAAGCTCTGAACGGTTTAAAAGGCACCAGCAAGGATTTCTCGGTTCCCGGGAAAAGAGGAAGGGAAATTAGGAGGGAGAAACGAAGAAATTGAAGGGAGTTCCCCGGGAGAATTTGGAGAAAAAATAATAACTAGGAGAACGGATTATGCAATATACGAAGTAGAAACATGTACAAAGATAAAAAGGATGTTCAGAGAACATAGTTCAAGGTAATTATGTGATAAAGTCAGAGAATGCAGGAGATTTGTAGATCCAGGAACAGGACGCTCAGGGAAGACGAGGCTGCATTGAAGGGGAGAAACGGGACGGGCGCGGGCGGACAGGGAGAACCCGGGCAAGCGGTAGAAGCAACTCGCCTCTCGCAGTTTGTGTTTGTCGTCGAAACTATTCTGCAAATTAACATATTCCGCCGCGAGGAAATTGCTTAACGAATGAAGCACTTACTACTGGAATGAAAAGTCGAGCGGCAGCCTCTGCCTGGACTCGTCGGCCGCCGCTCGCCGCAGCCTCCGCAGCCTCTCTGTCAAATCAAACCGCATCTCGCTGTCACTTAGCCTCGGACTCGACGCGGCTATTGGTTAGTGACGGCCGCTCTGATGTGCCGCTGACAGCTCGCCCAACATTCCATCCGGCTGATTCTTTCGCCTGACGGATCTCTCCACGTCACGTGTGCAAACGTCAGTTACATCCGCATGACGCAACACCAGAATAATCGGCACATGCGGCTGCTTCGCCCGGCTACGTGACCCATAGGCTTCCGGCGACGCGACGTCCACCTCGCCTCAGGAACAGGCTCGGCGCCTTTCATTTAAGAATAGATACTAGTTTGTAAAGAGAAACCTGTGCACCAGAGTTAGATGAAATTAGAAGAAATCTATATCTAAGAATTCCAGTGTAGATACCAGAGGTATTTCTATTGCAGAGTAATCTGTTAAACGTTTTCGTTTAAGAAAGACAATGACGCCCCCCGTAATAGGCATATTTCATGCATTTAAATCATAAATGTAAGCGAGACATTGTGCGTTCGGCAGTCTGAACACAGGCTACGAGCAAGAGTTCGAACGCATGCAAGCAAAAGCGCCGGCGCCCTATTCAAGCACAAAGCCTCGGCTCAGCGAGGTTAGTTTCCTGACGCTGTATGCAGTTCATGGCGACTTTTTTGGCGTCTGAATATGAAAAATCTTGTTTCATATTATTCTATTGGACACCTTGTAATTGCTTATGCATGGGAAAACTTCGGTGTGGGTTATGAGATTGCTAAACTTGTCTCCATTTTGAAATGACGCATTTGTTCTCGATCCCCATGCATATTTCTGACACCCACACACTCTCTCTCTCTCCCTCTCTCTCCCTCCTTCCTCCCCCTCTCTCTCCCCCCCCCTCTCTCTCTGTCTGTTTTCCCTCCTCCCCCTCTCTCTCTCTCTCTGTCTGTCTGTCTGTCTCTCTCTCTCTCTCTCTCTCTCTCTCTCTCTCTCTCTCTCTCTCTCTCTCTCTCTCTCTCTCTCTCTCTCTCTCTCTATCTATCTCTCTCTCTCTCTTTCTATCTCCTCTCCTCTCTCTCTCTCTCTCTCTCACTCCCTCCAAAAAAGGCAGGCAAAGTTTTGCTTGTCCAGACACAACCACCAACTTTTATGTCATCTTTCTCGCCCTGTCTCCTCCATGCTTCCTCGTAAGCCTGGAATTAAAAAGCAGGAAAAGCAGAAGAAAAAAAGAGCGTCTGGCGTCTAGTTTGTTTACGGCGAAAGGCTCTGTAATTTAATAACACGAATTTCTTCAGGGGAAAAATTTGAGTGAATTCAGTTGATTTACTGACGAGTGTTTTGAATTCGCGTATACTTATTTTTTGTGTAAAGAAATATAAAGGCAGTATAGTGAATGTCAATTATTTTTAGTAAAAGACAGTGAAAGATAAAAGTAGCACAAAATATCAAATTTCCCCGCAAGAAAGAGTAATGGCAGGGCAGAAAACGACGATGTTCGAGCACGCAGAGACTCATTTTAGTTTAGATTCAATAAATGTCGGTTATTTCGATATCCCGAGATATTAAAGCTCTCGGCACCAACCAGCTGTAAAAGGTTATGCATTTCGTGACGGACACGTAGATGGAAAGCCTCAGCATAGTTGTCTGGCCCAGGGAATCGACAACCTCGCGGAGATGAACACCACCTCGCGTTTATTTGTGAGCTGAAGTGCGCGCCTCCTCGCAAACGAGCAGCCCGGCTCGCGCACGAAACGGCCCAGCCGCCACCGAAGAAGAGGGCCACGAGCGCCGCCGAAAATCCGCTCGCTCTTGTGGCGCGCTGCCGAAAGGGCCAGCGTCCTCGAGCATTAGGACGCCGCGCCCTTATGCAGATTAGAGCTTATACTGTAGTGCAAATGTTTATACATGAACTTACAACATATAAGGAAGCGGGAGTATTGCTGGGGAGAGACAAAGGGCGGCAGGGAGTGAGAGGCACCAGTGAGACCTGGCGGGAAGAGGAGCAAAAGGAATGGCATTAGAGGAGCAGAACTGAGGGGAAAGGAAGAGCAAAAGAAAAGGGTCATTTAGCTTTATGAGATTGCGTCTGAGACCTGTCTGGCCGGCGGGTCACCTGCACGGGAGCAGGCAAGGCCTGCGGGAGTCTCTGCGCTTTCATTCTGACT
>NW_020870529.1:918008-924236 GCF_003789085.1 Penaeus vannamei | reverse complement strand
GCACGAGTGATGATCCCTTGGAGTGCAGGGAAGGACAAGGGATGTTCCCTTGGGGTGCCGGGAGGGACGAGTGTAATGATCCCTTGGGAGTGCAGGGGAAGGACGATGTATGATCCCTTGGAGTGCCAGGGAAGGACGAGTGTATGATCCTTGGGAGTGCCAAGGGGAAGGACGAGTGTATGATCCTTGGGAGTGCCAGGGAAGGACGAGTGTATGATCCCTTTGCCAGGGGCAGGACGAGGTATGATCCCTTGGGGGTGCAGGGCAGGGACGAGTGTATGATCCCTTGGGAGTGCCAGGGCAGGACGAGTGTATGATCCCTTGGGGGTGCCAGGCAGGGACGAGGGTATGATCCCTTGGGAGTGCCAGGGGAAGGGACGAGTGTATGATCCCTCTGGGTGCCAGGGCAGGGACGGGTGGATCCCTTGGGGGTGCCAGGGTAGGGACGAGGGTATGTTCCCTTGGGGGTGCCAGGGCAGGGACGAGTGTATGATCCCTTGGGGGTGCCAGGGTAGGGACGAGGGTATGTTCCCTTGGGGTGCCAGGGCAGGACGAGTGTATGATCCCTTGGGGGTGCCAGGGCAGGGACGAGTGTATGATCCCTTGTGAGTGTATGTGGGGTACCAGGGCAGGGACGAGGGTATGATCCCTTGGGAGTGCCAGGGGAAGGACGAGGTAATGATCCCTTGGGGGTGCCAGGGGGACGAGTGTATGATCCCTGGGGTGCCGACGAGGGTATGATCCCTTGGGGGTGCCAGGGCAGGGACGAGTGTATGATCCCTGGGGGTGCCAAGGGACATGTGGGGGAGGGCGTATGATCCCTTGGGGGTGCCAGGGCAGGGACGAGTGTATGATCCCTTGTGAGTGCCAGGGCAGGGACGAGGGTATGATCCCTTGGGGGTACCAGGGCAGGGACGAGGGTATGATCCCTTGGGAGTGCCAGGGGAAGGACGAGTGTATGATCCCTTGGGGGTGCCAGGGCAGGGACGAGTGTATGATCCCTTGGGTGCCAGGGGGGACGAGGTATGTCCTTGGGGGTGCAGGGCAGGGACGAGGGTATGTTCCCTTGGGGGTGCCAGGGCAGGGACGAGTGTATGATCCCTTGGGAGTGCCAGGGGAAGGACGAGTGTATGATCCCTTGGGGGTGCCAGGGCAGGGACGAGTGTATGATCCCTTGGGAGTGCCAGGGCAGGGACGAGTGTATGATCCCTTGGGAGTGCCAGGGGAGGGACGAGTGTATGATCCCTTGGGGTGCCAGGGTGGACGAGTGTATGATCCCTTGGGTGCCAGGGCAGGGACGAGGGTATGATCCCTTGGGGGTGCCAGGGGCAGGGAGAGGGTATGATCCCTGGGAGTGCCAGGGCAGGGACGAGTGTATGATCCTTGGGGTGCCAGGGCAGGGACGAGGGTATGATCCTTGGGGGTGCCAGGGCAGGGACGAGGGTAATGATCCTTGGGTGGGGCAGGGACGAGTGTTGATCCTTGGGATGTTATGATCCTTGGGAGTGCCAGGGGAAGGACGATGTATGATTCCCTTGGGGGTGCCAAGGACGAGTGTATGATCCCTTGGGAGTGCAGGGACGAGGGTATGATCCCTTGGGAGTGCAGGAAGGACGAGTATGATCCCTTGGGAGTGCCAGGGCAGGGACGAGGGAATGATCCCTTTGGAGTGTTCCCTTGGGGGTGCCAGGGGAAGGACGAGTGTAATGATCCCTTGGGAGTGCAGGGAAGGGACGAGTGTATGATCCCTTAAGTGCCAGGGCAGGGACGATGTATGATCCTTGGGGGTGCCAGGGGAAGGACGAGTGTATGATCCTTGGGGTGCCAGGGCAGGGACGAGTGTATGATCCCTTGGGAGTGCCAGGGCAGGGACGAGGGTATGATCCCTTGGGGGTGCCAGGGCAGGGACGAGTGTATGATCCCTTGGGAGTGCCAGGGGAAGGACGAGTGTATGATCCCTTGGGGGTGCCAGGGCAGGGACGAGTGTATAATCCCTTGGGAGTGCCAGGGAAGGGACGAGTGTATGATCCCTTGGGGGTGCCAGGGGGACGAGTGTATGATCCCTTGGGGTGGCAGGGCAGGGACGAGGGTATGATCCCTTGGGTGCCAGGGAAGGACGATCCTTGGGTGCCAGGGGGACGAGTATGCCTTGGGGTGCCAGGGACGAGGGTATGATCCCTTGGGGTGCAGGGAAGGACGTATGTGGATCCTTGGGGTGCCAGGCAGGGTATGATCCCTTTGGGGTGCCAGGCAGGACGAGTGTATGATCCCTTGGGAGTGCCAGGGGAAGGACGAGTGTATGATCCCTTGGGGGTGCCAGGGCAGGGACGAGTGTATGATCCCTTGGGGGTGCCAGGGCAGGGACGAGGTATGTTCCCTTGGGGGTGCCAGGGCAGGGACGAGTGTATGATCCCTTGGGGGTGCCAGGGCAGGGATGAGGGTATGTTCCCTTGGGAGTGCCAGGGCAGGGACGAGTGTATGATCCCTTGGGAGTGCCAGGGCAGGGATGAGGGTATGATCCCTTGGGAGTGCCAGGGGAAGGACGAGTGTATGATCCCTTGGGGGTGCCAGGGCAGGGACGAGTGTATGATCCCTTGGGAGTGCCAGGGGAAGGACGAGTGTATGATCCCTTGGGGTGCCAGGGCAGGACGAGTGTATGATCCCTTGGAGTGCCAGGGGAAGGACGAGTGTATGATCCCTTGGGGGTGCCAGGGCAGGGACGATGTATGATCCCTTGGGGTGCCAGGGCAGGGACGAGGTATGTTCCTTGGGGGTGCCAGGGCAGGGACGAGTGTATGGGGTGCCAGGGTAGGGACGAGGGTCCCTTGGGAGTGCCAGGGCAGGGACGAGTGTATGATCCCTTGGGGGTGCCAGGGCAGGGACGAGGGTATGATCCCTTGGGAGTGCCAGGGAAAGGACGAGTGTATGATCCCTTGGGGGTGCCAGGGCAGGGACGAGTGTATGATCCCTTGGGAGTGCCAGGGGAAGGACGAGTGTATGAGGTGCCAGGGGGACGAGGGTATGATCCTTGGGAGTGCCAGGGTAGGGACGAGTGTATGATCCCTTGGGGGTGCCAGGGCAGGGACGAGGTATGATCCCTTGGGGGTGCCAGGGGGGACGAGTGTATGATCCTTGGGGTGCCAGGGCAGGGACGAGTGTATGATCCCTTGGGAGTGCCAGGGCAGGGACGAGGGTATGATCCCTTGGGGGTGCCAGGGCAGGGACGAGGGTATGATCCCTTGGGGGTGCCAGGGTGGTATGATCCCTTGGGGTGCCAGGGCAGGGACGAGGGTATGATCCCTTGGGGTGCCAGGGCAGGGACGAGGGTATGATCCCTTGGGGGTGCCAGGGCAGGACGAGTGTATGATCCTTGGGGTGTATGTTCCCTTGGAGTGCCAGGGAGGACGAGTGTATGATCCTTGGGAGTGCCAGGAAAGGACGAGTGTATGATCCCTTGGGGGTGCCAGGGCAGGGACGAGTGTATGATCCCTTGGGTGCCAGGGCAGGACGAGGTATGATCCTTGGGTGCCAGGGAGGGACGAGGGTATGTTCCCTTGGGAGTGCCAGGGGAAGGACGAGTGTATGATCCCTTGGGGGTGCCAGGGCAGGGACTATGATCCCTTGGGAGTGCAGGGAAGGCGAGTGTAAGGACAGGGACGAGGTATGTTCCCTTGGGAGTGCCAGGGGAAGGACGAGTGTATGATCCCTTGGGGGTGCCAGGGTGTATCCCTTGGGAGTGCCAGGGAGGGACGAGTGTATGATCCTTGGGAGTGCCAGGGGAAGGACGAGTGTATGATCCCTTGGGGTGAGGGTGTATGTTCCTTGGGAGTGCCAGGGTAGGGACGAGTGTATGATCCCTTGGGAGTGCCAGGGAAGGACGAGTGTATGATCCCTTGGGGGTGCCAGGGCAGGGACGAGGGTATGTTCCCTTGGGAGTGCCAGGGTAGGGACGAGTGTATGATCCCTTGGGGGTGCCAGGGCAGGGACGAGGGTATGTTCCCTTGGGAGTGCCAGGCAGGGAGGGTATGTTCCCTTGGGGGTGCCAGGGTAGGGACGAGGGTCCCTTGGGGTGCCAGGCAGGGACGAGGGTATGGGCCAGGGCAGGGACGAGGGTATGATCCTTGGGGGTGCCAGGGAAGGACGAGTGTATGATCCCTTGGGGTGCCAGGGCAGGGGAGTGTATGATCCCTTGGGAGTGCCAGGGAAGGACGAGTGTATGATCCCTTGGAGTGCCAGGGGGAGAGGGTATGATCCCTTGGGAGTGCCAGGGGAAGGACGAGTGTATGATCCCTTGGGGGTGCCAGGGAAGGACGAGTGTATGATCCCTTGGGAGTGCCAGGGTAGGGACGACAGTATGTTCCCTTGGGAGTGCCAGGGTAGGGACGAGTGTATGATCCCTTGGGAGTGCCAGGGGAGGGACGAGTGTATGATCCCTTGGGGGTGCCAGGGCAGGGACGAGTGTATGATCCCTTGGGGGTGCCAGGGGAAGGACGAGTGTATGATCCCTTGGGGGTGCCAGGGAAGGACGAGTGTAATGATCCCTTGGGGTGCCAGGGCAGGGACGAGTGTATGATTCCTTGGGGGTGCCAGGGCAGGGACGAGTGTATGATCCCTTGGGGTGCCAGGGCAGACGAGTGTATGATCCCTGGGGGTGCCAGGGGGACGAGTGTATGATCCCTTGGGAGGGGAAGGACGAGTGTATGATCCCTTGGAGTGCCAGGGGGGGATGCCTTGGGACAGGGGGACGAGTGTATGATCCCTTGGGAGTGCCAGGGTAGGGACGAGTGTATGATCCCTTGGGAGTGCCAGGGGAAGGACGAGTGTATGATCCCTTGGGGGTGCCAGGGAAGGACGAGTGTATGATCCCTTGGGACAGGGGAAGGACGAGTGTATGATCCCTTGGGAGTGCCAGGGTAGGGACGACAGTATGATCCCTTGGGAGTGCCAGGGCAGGGACGAGGGTATGTTCCTTTGGGAGTGCCAGGGCAGGGACAAGGGTATGATCCCTTGGGGGTGCCAGGACAGGGACGAGTGTATGATCCCTTGGGGGTGCCAGGGCAGGGACGAGGGTATGTTCCCTTGGGAGTGCCAGGGCAGGGACAAGGGTATGTTCCCTTGGGGGTGCCAGGGTAGGGACGAGGGTATGTTCCCTTGGGGGTGCCAGGGCAGGGACGAGGGTATGTTCCCTTGGGGGTGCCAGGGCAGGGACGAGGGTATGATCCCTTGGGAGTGCCAAGGGAAGGACGAGTGTATGATCCCTTGGGGGTGCCAGGGCAGGGACGAGGGTATGATCCCTTGGGAGTGCCAGGGGAGGACGAGTGTATGATCCCTTGGGGGTGCCAGGGCAGGGACGAGGGTATGATCCCTTGGGGGTGCCAGGGCAGGGACGAGTTTATGTTCCCTTTGGGGTGCCAGGGCAGGGACGAGGGTATGTTCCCTTGGGGGTGCCAGGGCAGGGACGAGGGTATGTTCCCTTGGGGGTGCCAGGGCAGGGACGAGGGTATGTTCCTTTGGGAGTGCCAAAGCAGGGACGAGTGTATGATCCCTTGGGAGTGCCAGGGGAAGGACGAGTGTATGATCCCTTGGGGGTGCCAGGGCAGGGACGAGGGTATGATCCCTTGGGGGTGCCAGGGCAGGGACGAGGGTATGTTCCTTTGGGAGTGCCAGGGCAGGACGAGGGTATGTTCCCTTGGGGGTGCCAGGGCAGGGACGAGGGTATGATCCCTTGGGGGTGCCAGGGCAGGGACGAGTGTATAATCCCTTGGGAGTGCCAGGGGAAGGACGAGTGTATGATCCCTTGGGGTGCAGGGGGGACGAGGTATGTTCCCAGGGCAGGGAGGGTATGTTCCTTGGGAGTGCCAGGGCAGGGACGAGGGTATGTTCCCTTGGGGGTGCCAGGGCAGGGACGAGGGTATGTTCCCTTGGGGGTGCCAGGGCAGGGACGAGTGTATGATCCCTTTGCCAGGGGAAGGACGAGTGTATGATCCCTTGGGGGGCCAGGCAGGGACGAGGGTATGATGCCAAGGACGAGGGTATGATCCCTTTGGGGTGCAGGGCAGGGACGAGTGTATGATCCCTTGGGAGTGCCAGGGGAAGGGTGCAGGGGACGAGGGTATGATCCCTTGGGAGTGCCAGGGTAGGGACGAGTGTATGATCCCTTGGGGGTGCCAGGGCAGGGACGAGTGTATGATCCCTTAGGGGTGCCAGGGGGACGAGGTATGATCCCTT
>NW_020870529.1:898008-900508 GCF_003789085.1 Penaeus vannamei | reverse complement strand
TTGCTGTCCCATCTTTGTATATATCTTCCAATATATTACAATATACCTCCTCAACTCCCTGTTGTTGAATAGCACCTAATACTACTGGTATTTGTACAGAGTCAAATGCCTTTTCATAATCGATGAATGGCATACACAGGGGTTTCCTATATTCGTTTACTTTTTCTCTTATTTGGGTGAGCGTGTGGATGTGATCTGTTGTTGAGAATCTGCTGCGGAAGCCTGCCTGTTCTTTAGGCTGGCTGGATTCCAGACTGTCAGAGATGCGAGCTGTAATGACTTTCGTGAACAGTTTGTAAGTAACCGAAAGGAGGCTTATGGGTCGGTAATTTTTTAAATCCTTTTTATCGCTTTTTTTGTGTAACAAAATAATTGTTACATTTTTTCCAGGCTTTCGGAGTTTTTTCGCTGAGAAGACATTTGTTAAAAAGATTGGCTAGTTTCACTGTTGCGATGTCTCCTGCATCTAATATGAGGTCTATACTAATTCCGTCTTCGCCTGGTGTTTTCCCTCTCTTCATGCCTTTAAGTGCTCTTTTTATTTCTTCTTTTGTGATATTAGGTACGTCGCTAGTTACCGCGTTTGCTTCTATTTGTGGCTGTTCGTTTGAGTTGTATAGATCCCTGTAAAAGTCTTCCACTACTTTGATGATTTCGTTCTTATTATATGTTACTTCTCTGTCTGGTTTCTTAATTGCATACATTTGATTTCTCCCTATTCCTAGTCTTCTTTTAGCTGCTTTCATGCTGGTACCTGAAATCACTGCTTCATATATTATTTGAGTATTGAATTTTCGAACATCTTCCCTCTTCTATTTATTTATGGTCTTTGTTAATTCAACCAATTCTATCTTTTCCCTATTTGACGATACTTTCATGTCTCTACGTTTTTTCATTAACTGTTTAGTTTCTACCGAGAGCTTGCTGGAGCTTCGATAGTCGTTGTTGCCGCCTACTTCAAGTGCAGCTTCCTTTATTATGTCATTGAACTGTTTATTAATTTGGTCGATGTTGAGATCTTCGTCGCGGAGGAGTGAATATCTGTTTTGGATGTTTAGGCTAAATTCTGTTGCTCTGATCCTCAAGTTAGCGAAGTTTGGCTGTGGTTTACACATTAGTTTGTTCCTTTCCCTTCTGAGATGTATTTTAATTTCGCCTCTCACCATTCTGTGGTCGCTGTCTACATTTACTTTATTTATAACCTTTACATTTTTTATTATATCGCGCCTATTTGAAATTATGAAGTCAATTTCGTTTTTGACGTCAGAAGGCGACTTCCATGTCCACTTCCGTTCTAGTCTTTTTTCGAAGAATGTATTCATGATACTGAGTGATCGAGCCTCCGCAAAGTCGACTAGCATTTGTCCCCTCTCGTTCCTAGTGCCTGTTCCATGGTTCCCTACTGCGGTTTCGCCCTCTGTCTTTTTACCTATTTTGGCATTAAAATCCCCCATAATTATCGTGAAATGATTTTTTGCTCTCTCGCTGGCTAACTGAACATCTTCATAGAAGCTCTCTATTTCTTCATCACTGTGGCTGCAGGTTGGAGCATAGACTTGAATAATTTTTAAGTTGTACCTAGTGTTTAGTTTTATTGTTACAGAAGCCACTCTTTCGCTGACACTATAGAATTCTACAATGTTCTTTTCTATGCGTTTGTGTATTAAGAATCCTACCCCTAATTCCTGTTTGCTACCCAGAGGTTTTCCTCTCCAATAGAGCACGTGTCCCTCATTTATTAACTTCTGCTCTTCGCCTAGTCTTCTATCTTCGCAGAGGCCCACTACATCCCATTTAATGGAAGAGAGTTCCTCTAGTAAAGCTAGTAAGTCGGATTCAGTTCTCATGGTCCTTATATTGTATGTGCAAAGGTTCATCAAC
Organism: Penaeus vannamei; assembly: GCF_003789085.1. Taxonomy (NCBI): domain Eukaryota; kingdom Metazoa; phylum Arthropoda; class Malacostraca; order Decapoda; family Penaeidae; genus Penaeus; species Penaeus vannamei. The sequence goes on along the minus strand of NW_020870529.1, from coordinate 898,627 downwards.
GTGGGGCGGACTGTCTTTACCCGGATATTTTTAGCACCCCCTGCTCCGGAGCGATCCTGATCGCCGCCGTAACCAGGGGCTCCTTCGCCTCCGGGGAATGGGGGCCATGGCTGGTTGCGTCTTTTCATGGAGGTGGACAGCCGATTTACCTCCCACCTACTGGCTTAAGTGTATCTTGGTGGGAGGGGAGTAATTTAGCCGGAATGTCATTGATAAGTCCCCCCCCCCCCCCAGCAAGTTTGGTCCTACCTGGAGTGGACTAAGGAGCGGCAATGCACGGCCTGCTCACTACTCCCGTGAGCTGGGCTTAATTATCAGGAGTGCATATATGTTTGATTTTATTTTATTTATTAACTTCATTTGTGCGTATATGCGCCTGTTGCAGACATATTTATTCCCGCACATGCTCTAAGTACTACGCATATGCTCATTCCCATGCATATGCATATGCAAGCATACACTTCATTCTTGTATCTATGCTTATGGATATGGATACTTATTCCTACGTTATAAATAACTACATACATGTCCATCATAGTCTGACCTAGTCATATGTTCACATCGCCTGTCTCTTTATGCGCTTGTTATATGTTATTGATAAGTGAGTGAGTATACATGA
>NW_020870529.1:888339-892310 GCF_003789085.1 Penaeus vannamei | reverse complement strand
ATGTATGATTTATATATTTATATAATACACCATATATACATATGCAATATGTGTGTATATATATATTATATAATATATATATATTATATGTATTATTATAATATATGTATATATAATATATATATATATATATATATATATATATATGTATATATATATTTAGTACCACATATTATACATATGTATTATATGCATATATATATATATATATATATTATATATATATATTATATATACTATATATATATATATTGTATATATATTATATATATTATATGTAGTAATATTATATATATGATATATATACACTATTATTATATATTATATATATATATATATATAATTATATATTAACATATATATATATAATGTATATTGCATTATATATTATTATATAATATATATATAATATTAGCTATATATATTATATAGTATATATATATATATATATATATATATATATATATTATACACAAATAACTCGAACAAAATACAATCCACACACCATAACACATGCATAAAGACACGCCACAAGTTTATAATGAAATATTGTTGTAAATAATTATGAATATTTCCAAACGACATTATTTCCCTTAAGAAATGGTCCTGTTGCGTCGCCTGCGTCGCCTGCGTGGTTTTGCGGTTAAGCCGCTGCGTAAGTCGTGATTTTTCAAAATATTCTCGTATTCTGAAACTTCCTATTCATTTAAACAGATATTGTGTACATTACCATGGTTTTTCTTTATGCAACAGGATATGATATATATATATTAATACTTAATATATATATATATATATATATAATAGTTATATATTATATATATATGTATATATTATATATATTATATATGTGTATATATGTGTGTGATGATACAATGTAGATAGTGTAGTGTGTTGTGTGTGTGTTGTTTGTGTGTGTGATGTGTATGTGCTAAAGGAACACATACATTACATAAATATGTATAAACAGACACACACACACACACACACACACACACACACACACACTCACACACACACACACCATATATATATATATATAAGTATATAATATATATGCATTGTGTGTGTGTGTGTGTGTTTGTTGTTGTGTGTGTGTGTGTGTGTGGTGTAATACGGACCGCCACTGATGCACACATTTATATGTATATATATATATATATATATTATATATAATATATATATATATATATATATAATTATATATATATGCAATATACATATATACATATGTATGTACACACCCACACACACGGTGTGTGGATGTGTGTTAGTGTCCGTGTGTACATATATATGTATATGTATGTTTTTTTCCCACTTCCTATCTACCGCTCAAGATGTGTTTGGTCTGTACTGTTGATATATACATACAAAATGACTAATTAAACGCTAATGATAATAGCTAACATGATGAAAATGTAATTAATGATATGACTCCCCTCGTCCTCAGGATCCCCTGTTCCGGACTCCCCTGATTTCCCTCCAGCGGTAATGGGGTAATCAGCATTCATGGAACTATGGTAGCGGCGTTCCCAAAACAACAGGGGGTTCATGATTCGCCTCGCGTCCTCCTTATGTGGCTGATGTGTTTATCTTATGTTTAACTTTTTTGCTGTTTAACCTTCTATCGTGAAAACGTTCTTTATATAGCATTAAGATATCTATGCTACTATTAACCTATCCAACATCACATATGAAATCGATATATCACACATGTAAAAGGGGTGGATGTTCCCCTTAAGCCCCTTCCCCCAACTACGCCACGAGTTACCAACGATATGTTATCATAACTCAAACCAAATGAGGAAAAATCTACCTGCAGTATTAATAATCCATCTTTCTGTAAACATATAAACATAAAGAAACATATTGTATATACATATTGAATATATTTAAACACACACAAACACACACACACACAGGGACACACACACACACACACACACCAACCACACAACACACACATACACTCACATATCTATAATCTATATATCTATCTATCTATCTATATATTTTTTTCTTTTTTTTTTTTACTTGTTCACGTAATTCATACGTATAGTATATTTTATCTATATATAAATTTATAGATACTCTTTTATATAGATTTGTGATATATATAAATATATATGTAGATATATTATATATATACATATATGGTATACACACACAACACACACAAACACACACGCACAAACACACACACACACACACACACACACACAACAGCACACACACACCACACACACACACATACACACACACCACATACACACACACACACACACACACCAACACACCACACACACACACACACACACACACACAACATATATATATATATATACTTATATATATGTATATTATACGTATATATATATACATATGATATATATTATAAATATATAATATTGTATATGTTATTATATATAATAGTATATATATATATATATATATATATATATATATTATTAATATATATTATATATATCATCATCATCATCATGCTCATCAGCCTGAGTTCAATCACTGCAGGACGACGGCCTCTTTCCCATTCTTTTCCAGGTTTCCCTGTCATCGCGATGTTTGTTTCCCAGTCTTGCCCCCAATTTCGCTATTTTCGTCGCGCCATCGTGTTCATTTGGTCCTGGCTCTTGCCTCCTTAAGTTATTTAGTCCAGTCTGTACTTTCTTTGTCCATCTATCGTCTTGTCTTCCGACATACATGCCCTGCCCATTTGCCATTTTTCTTCTTTTTAATGCTCTTGAGTATATCTTCTACTTTCGTCTGTTCTCTTGATTCCACGTCGCCCTCTTCCGATCTCTCAGGCTAATTCCCATCATCGATACTTTCCATCCCTCTCTGGGCGCTTATTAGTTTCCTCTCCAGTAACCCGGTTGTAGTCCATGTTTCTGACCCATAGGTCATAACTGGGAGGACGCATTGATTAAAGACTTTTTTTTAAGCACAATTGGCAAGGACCTCTTAGTGTGCTACTGTGCTGCCGAAGGCACTTCCAGCTAGACTGATCGTCGCTTTATTTCCTGTTCAACTTGATGTGCCTGTCTGCACGAGTTGTCTAGGTTATATCCCTGTCTACTACCTCTTAGTTGCTTCGCCTTGTTACATGTATTTGTTTGAGTGGGACTCTGCTGTTAACATAACCTTAGTCTTTTTTCTTGTTCATCTTAAGTCCGACTTTTAGGCTTTCTCTATTCAGATCGTTTATTAATTGCTTGCAGTTCATCAGCTGATTCACTAAGGGAACATGTCGTCTGCAATCTTAGGTTGTTTAGGTGTTCATCTCCTATTTTTGATACCCTTTCCCTTCCCATTCTAGTTTCTTGAATATTTCCTCGAGGCAGGCTGTAAACAGCTTTGGTGAGATGGGTGTCGCCCTGTCTAAGCCTTTTTTAATTGGTATTTTATCGTTTCTGTGTGGAGTTTGATGGTTGCTGTCCCATCTTTGTATATATCTTTCAATATATACCAATATACCTCTCAACCCTGTTGTTTGAATAGACCTAATACTGCTGTATTGTACAGAGTCAAATGCCTTTTCAAATCGATGAATGCCATACACAGGGGTTTCCTATATTCGTTTACTTTTTCTCTTATGTTGTGTGAGCGTGTGATGTGATCTGTTGTGAGAATCCGCTGCGGAAGCCTGCCTGTTCTCTAGGCTGGCTGGATCCAGACTGTCAGAGATGCGACGCTGTAATGACTTTCGTGAACAGTTTGTAAGTAACCGAAAGGAGGCTTATGGGTCTGGTAATTTTTTAAATCCTTTTATCGCCTTTTTTGTGTAGACAAGATTTGTTGCATTTTTCCAGGCTTTCGGAGTTTTTCCGCGAGAAGACATTTGTTAAAAAGATTGGCTAGTTTCACTGTTGCGATGTCTCCTGCATCTAATATGAGGTCTATACTAATTCCGTCTTCGCCTGGTGTTTTCCCTCTCTTCATGCCTTTAAGTG
>NW_020870529.1:850839-858339 GCF_003789085.1 Penaeus vannamei | reverse complement strand
TACCCCTCCTATCAATAAACAGCTGAACCAGAATTGTCTCTCCATACACCCACCAAATCAGGGCAAACACAAACTGTGATAGAGAGAGAGGGGGGGAGGGAGGAGAGAGTGAATGAGAGAGAGAGGGGGGGGGGCTGAGGACACTAGCCTCGATGAGATGGGACTGAAACATTGCCAAACACTCACTCCTTGCTTTGCCTAGCGAATCTAAATAACCCCCTTCCTCCCCCTCCCCTTTCCTATGTCCAGGTTGTTTGAATGTAGATTACCTTTCAGGGCAAGAAGGCAAGATCTCTTTCCAAGCCCAGGCTGGCGAGGCGACATCCCGCGAGCATGTTAGATTGTTTGGTGGTCTGTGTATCTCCAAACGCGGTTCGCGCGAGAGACATGGAGTGGGCTTTCTGAGTCGCAGTGTCCCGGCTTGTGAGCAAAGATTTATCTCTACAATGTGAGTACGTTTATCTTTTCGAGCGGGGCTGGCACCCCGAGCCAAGAACCTACTTCATCTAGGGATTATACTTAATTCGTTAAGTACTCATCTTGACTTTGTTTTGCACCCTCTTAGCACTGTATTTGCTTCCTTCGTGCTCCATCGTCCACCCAGATCCCGCCGAGTCGTGTAAGTCACACTCATAAATTATATATATATATATATTAAGCCTAAATGCGGCTTGAACTCTGGTGATCCAGGTAGAAAAAATCCAGTTTCCACACATAGAGGGAAGAGGAGGATCAAGAAGTCTACCTTTCTGGACACTGACCCACAGGGTTGACGAAGTAATACATTTTATTTCTGTATACAGGAAGCCGACTAATTATAAGATGTATATATCCACTATTGTAACTATCACTAGCATTCATATATATAAACGAATAATCTGGTGTTTGTAATTTTTATTTTATGGTTAATCTTCCTCTTGGACAACTGATGGAAATTTGGCACAGCCACTGATTCCTTGATGAGTAAAGTTTACCTAATTAAGTAAATTAAAGAATCTTTCTCAATAATAATAATACGATATACCCTAAAGTGGTTCATCTCTACTGAACTTATCAGTAATGTAAAAGTCGGAGTATACAAATACTCTTACATAAGATTGTAACTACTGTTGAATGTAATTCTAATTTCCTTGTATTAAGCCTTCCATTGTTCAATTATACTATTCCAGCATATAATCAGCAAATACTTTGCTCAATACAATGAACATCGTGCCAAGCACATTCAAGGGAAAAGATACGTTGACTTAATACGAGAAATGGGTGAGAAACACAGAAAAACCAACCCCAACATGGCAGTTATATTTGCATAACCTGCAGCAAGATAAGTGCATACTATGGTAGAAATGGGACATAAATGAACTTCAACACCAGGAATTCTATACGAAACATACGAGCCGATGTCCGTCACTTATGGAATTTAAATTAACCATGTAATGGTTCTATTATATTATGATGAAACTGGACATCTTAAACCAGTAACTGTGAAGAAGCTGAAATAATCCTTGAAAGATAAGCAATAAACAATGTATGCAGCATTATGGATGCAGCATACATTGCGTAAGACAGAGAATATAATGAACCATTCATTGCAATAAGTCTGAAGTGATATAGATTCACATATTCATAATACAAGTCGCTAAGGCAAGCAATTTAAATCAGTTTCAAATGCCATGTTGCGAGAGCGTGTAGTTGGTCGTGCGACGAGTTCAGTGTATTTCATCAGCGTCGCCCGTGTTTAAATGGAGACAAAATATGCCCCTTGTGTACGCGCTGTAAATGTGTTTATTTTCCCTTTTCCTTTCCTGTCAATAAGTGCGCGTTCATGGAAAACATATATTAACAAATTCCCCGTTTCCTAATGATGATGGTATAGGCAAAAAATGTTTTGGTGATATGTTACTTGTGGTCCCTTAGACTACTCGTCTGTAACAAGTACATAAGAATTGCAATGCCGCATAAAGTGATTTATGCCACGTAACCTAAATGCAGTACCATAATTGGATATCATTTCTGTCGAGTGTAGGCTTTTATTTTTTCATTAATACGCTTTTTGTTTGTTAATATAAGTAGTAACTGAAAGTGTGACGTGGCCGAAGACCACCCATAGGAGTGGTCGTGTATTGAGGTGAGGGATTCGCCTAAAAGAGCATAATGCCGCTCGGCTATACAGGCCGCGCAGAAAGTGTTGGGCAATCTGAATCTCGCACGAGAACCGTATCAGGAATTATTATTAATCGCTGTTGGCTGGGCGAGGCGCGAGGTTCCAGTTAAAGCGACTTTAATGGACGTCTTATGATATCTCAGAGTGGAGCTTCAAGGTTCTTCACCCTATCTGTAGCTAGCGAATCCCTTTCTGCGAAGAAAAGATATGCGATTGATGGATCAACATCTGGTCGGACAGAGCCAACAAGTTCTGGTGCCACCAGAGGCTCTGCGTAGAATTTGTCTTTTTCCGCATATATAACGCACACTTAGTGAATTTAAAATTTCACTTAAGTATATTGCTTCTTTGCTGGGCCAAATGATTGAAATTAGCTATGTATGACCAATGAAGTGTACTCCTTCCAGGCTTGCTACAAGTGTAATAAACACGTGCCCGTTCCGTTCGAGTTTTCATTTGCGAAGGAAGAGTCATTTCAGAATCGGGTGGTAAGTGCGCTCTCCACAAGTTGCACAGATAGTCCTGTCTTTGTTCGCTTCCACAGGCACATATAGAGAGTGAATGAAGAGGAGAGACGGAGAGAGTAACTGAAAGGAAGACTGAGTAGAGGAGAGACTGGAGGACGAGAGAGAGAAGGACGAGGCGAAGAGAGAGGATGAGAGAGGAGAGAAGAGAGAGAGAGAGACGAGAGAGAGAGAGAAAATATGGAAAGAAAGAAAGAAAGAAAGAAAACGCAGAAAAGTGATGAAGAGAGAGGATGAAGGAGAAGGGAAAAAGGGGAGGGGAAGAAGGGTAGGAGAAGAGGATGGTGAGAGCCGAGGGTGGGGGGGAGAGAGGTGAGAAGAGGGGGAGGAGGGGAGGGAGAGAGGCGAGATGAGGGGACGTGGAGAGAGAAGAGAGTAGAGAGAGGAGAGAGAGAGAGAGAGAGAAGAGAGAGAAGGACTGTCGAGCGATCAGAGGGCGAGAGGCGAGAAGCGGGTTGGAGCGGAAAGCGAGAGAGAGAGAAGAAGAGCACAGTTAGATGACGGGAGAGCAAGGAGCCCTGGGGTAGCCAACTCATAGGAGCAGAGTAAGCCACAAGCGAGAGCTAAGCAGGTCTATGCGAGGCGATAACAGACGTAAAGAAAGAGAAAGTGTGAACCTGATCCCAAGAACCATGGTAAGGAAATGCAGAGAAAAGAGAACAGGTACAATGAATAGGACGAAGACCGAGAGAAACCCTCCTCCAAGGGCCCCAGCGCAACCCACTCCGGCTCGCAGCCTCTCTAATCGCAGTTCCCAGGACCGCCTCCCCGACAGAGGTAACTATGCCGTCCTCCATCGATGGGTGGCGGGTTTCGCCGCCCCGCCCCCGAGCACGCGCGAGGACCTTCAAATGTCGCCCTAGGGTACTGCTGTGGCTCTGGGCAAACCACGGTGGGTAAGAACTCTGCTCCAGCGTCAGCAACTAGCTAGATCAGACACGTTGGATCGAGTCGACACCTTGCTGTCCGCACATGGCCGGCGAGGCTCAGCGACGCATAATCCGGACTTAATCCCTTATCCCAAATGCTATGGTATTTCTGACTGAAAAGATATATCGAAAACCACTTAATACCATCTGGTGATTAAGTGGAACATATTCGATTCTCGATGCTTCATACCCTTTCATATATATATCTATAATATATAATATATATACTCTAGTATGATATGCTATATTACCGTAACTCATAGTATATATATATAATATATACAACCTATGGTCGCCTTTAGTGAGCACTTCACTTAAATTATTAACTTATATATATATACTATCCCATTGGTGAGAGTTAAAAGCCACACACTACAATCCGACAGCAACACATGATTGTAAAATTTAACTATTCACTTTATATATCCCAAAGAGAGAGAGAGAACGTAGAGTTAGGTATAAATAGAGTGATACCCTACTATACGCTTTACTACTTGGTTCATTATACACTATATAAATACTATTACTAAAAACTAATTGTATAAATTATTAGATACGAAAGAGTAATAATATAAGTAAATATACGCTATACTATAATAATACAGAGCGCGGGGCTTCCATAATACCCCCCACTACAATCAGATTGGCACAGTCCAAGCCTGTAGTATCCCTCTCTGAATTCGATGAGAGCGCCGGTAATGGCCCTTGTAGAAGTATAATTGTGGCGGCCCCTAACGATGAGTTGTTATCCACTCGTGCTCCCATAAGAAACTTCTCGTGCGACTCCTCGCCCTCTACCAACGAGCACAACACACAAACACACAACACTGCACCACGCCTGATTCGGACACTGCCCCACGACACGCACGCAAACCGAAACGAACTACGGCTCAACTCAACTCACACCAACATCATCACACTATCACACCGCGAGCAAGAATTCATCCTACCAGCATACAACTACACACACAGCGAGAGCGAGCGGGACATCTAGCCACATTCCGGTGTCATCTCAGACACCACACATAATATATAGGAAAAAGTTATAATATAGTAGAGTATAATAGTATAATAGATCACATATATACACAGTATAATATATTACATATATATAATATGATTACCTATTAATATATTATATAAAGTAGTACTATGTAATAGCTTAATAGTAGTATATATAAATATCTAATACACTCACTATATATAAATAGTGAGACATATGTAGCCACGTAAACTTTGGACAATAATATTATATGACGCTCCGTTCGCCCATCAGGCCAATCCTCCCACCTCTCACCCCTCTGGCCACAGGGCAACAAGTTTATTAGCTGATAATGATAAGCCCTGATGAAAAGTATACATCTTAAATAGATATTGAATTAATATTGTAACATATTCCTTATTCTGATGTAATGTACTATAACACTAATTTCTTTGAAATTGTGATTCGTATTACCATTTTTTCTTTAATGTAACTTACTACTTTGTTTTGATATAAGATACACTATTTTCCTTGGAGTAATGAAATGTACCCGTATTTTTTTCCTTTCTTTGTATAATCATGGAAACCTATTCCTATTTGTGTGTGCAAAGGAAGGGTTACTGATAGCATGATCATTTTCTTCCAAGATTGGGGAAGATTTCATATATATAGTTTTCATTTTCTCCTTCGTGTTCTCTGTGTATGTGTATGTGTGTGTGTGACTATGTGGCACATTGATACATCTCTCAGCAAATTTGCCCGATGCGCGCACTTTAATAAGACGTGAATTATCTCGTTTTGCTTGCCTTTTAGTTGATGCAAATAGATATCTCCTGGCCACACACACACACACACACACACACACACGACACACACAGCACACACACACACACACACAACACACACACACACACCATACACACACACCACAACACATTACACACACACACACACATCACATACACACACACCACCACACACACAACACACACACACAACACATAATATATATATATATATATATATATATATATATAATATTATATATACAATGTATATATGTGTATATATATATATATAATATATATATTATATTATATATATATATATATTATATATATATATGTAATATATATATATAATATATATATATATATATATATATACTATATATATATATTATTGTGTGTGTGGTGTGTGTGTGTGTGTGTGGTGTGTGTGTGTGTGTGTGTGTGTGTGTGTGTGTGTGTGCCTGTGTGTATGTGTGTGCGTGTGTTTATGTGTGTCTGTGTGTGTATGTACATATGTTCAGTTGCGGAATTATATTTCAGTACACTTTCTGGGTCCCACTTTTGTACATCTGGCAACCAATCGAAGTAAACATAGCTTAAATAGTATTTTTGTGAATGAGGCTAAAACCCTAGGTAGTTTGTAACAAAGACTGTGATTGGTCGAATGTAAATAACCACTGAGTATATTAATCAATATTTTTTGAACTAAGTAAGATCACAAAACATGTAATACTAGTTATAGTTGATTTTGTAGTTGGATATTCCTCAAATAGGATATCCTCGAATTGTTTGTTTATCGAAACGGCAACGCCTATGGTGTGGAGGCGGGATTTCCCCGTTCTTCCAACACAAGAAGTATCAATGATTTTAGCTTCATGCTTTAAATTTCTCTGTATAGCAGCAAAATCAAACAAAATTGTGCAAAAGATCTTTGTAAATACTTCTCGTAGCTGCACCATAATCGATCTAGTAAAATGATATACGTTTTTCCTCTTTGCCAGAACCAAACACTTACTTTGAATAAACAGAAATCATGCTACATTGGATTCTTCTTTACAGAATGCATAGATGATATCATTGTGTGTGTGTGTGTGGTGTGTGTGTGTGTGTGTGTGTGTGTGTGTGTGTGTGTGTGTGTGTGTTGTGTGTGTGTGTGTGTGTGTGTGTGTGTGTGGCGTCCATGGAAATACGAAGTCACTGCTTAGTGACGAGTTAAGAAACAGCATGTTTAAGTCGTTTCGGTTATTCAGAATGTCCTTTATCTTATGCTAAAATCTGATCATAGTTTTTTTTCTATTATTCCGTAAGTCTTGGCGTTTTTAGAAGGAGGCGCATCCACATTCGATCAGGTAAGCGAGAAAATACTAGTTCGCTTGTTCTAACTCAAGCAACTACAAGCTAGATGGTTTCAAAGAGGGTGAATAGCAAAAGTCAAAGAAGCGACTCTCATTACAGGAGCTGTATATCTGATATTTTGAAGAAAAAAAAATCGTTTGGATTAGTGTCAGTTAATCTTGCTCTTTATTTTATTTGTTGTTTATGCAGTTTTTTTCCCTTCTTTTTGTCAATACACGCTTGTTTACAGTGTATGTGTAGAAAAAAATGACATTCTTGTCTTTTATCACAAAAAATCATCAAGTTTTTCATTTTTATTGTGAACTAATAGATCAGATCTAGGCACGGATTCAATAAACAGACAATTATAATTATTTTAGAATATTAACTGACCGCAAAACCGTGGTCGGGTTAACCAGGCCTCAACAATGTGTGTATGTATTGTGTGTGAAAGAACTACAATTATACAGTTTTTAACGCCTTGGTTAGAATCTTTTGTTTTATATTTCATACACATTTTTCATATACATTTTGTCAAAGAGGCATTTTCCCCGTTTCGCCAACATCATGTAGGGAGATCCACCCCCACATATTGCAGGTCACGCGGCCGCGCCTCGACGTTTAATAGATAATTTTTCTGTCATATGTGAAATGTAAATAATGATATAGAATCTGAACATGAAATATAACGTGTAGGGCACTGTTCTGTATAAACAAATATCTATATAGTAAATTGAAATAATCTGATTTCTGAAATATTGAAAAGGGCTAACATTTA
>NW_020870529.1:843339-845839 GCF_003789085.1 Penaeus vannamei | reverse complement strand
TTCTTTATTCTCCCACCGGACTCTGAGGTTTCGGTTGGCTTGACGGTTGTTGAGGTGAAAGGTGCAGACTTGTGTTTTTCCTGGATTAGCATTTAGGAACCAATGTTTGTAGTAGTCTGAGAGTATTGTTAGTGCATCTGTAAGTCTATTTTCGATTATTTCAAATGATTTTGACTGTGTGGCAATGCATAGGTCATCTGCATATATGAATGTGCGGATGTTTTCAAATTGTGGCTGGTCATTTGCATATATATTAAATAGCATGGGAGCAAGGACTGAGCCCTGTGGGAGTCCATTTTTTTGGAGTCTCCATCGGCTTTTCTTTGAGTTTATCTCAACGAAATACCGTCGGTTGTTAAGAGATTCCACGAGAGGTTGCCTTGAAGAGGAGAGCCTTGTGATTCACAGTGTCGTAAGCTGATGTGAGGTCTACTAGCACAGCTCCGGTTTTAAGCTGGTTTCCGAAGCCATCTATAAATTGTGTAAGGTTAAGAACCTGTCCACAGCAGGAACGGCCAGGTCTGAAACCCGCTTGGTCGCAAGACAGTTGCTCATCTACGATTGGTGAGATGCGGGTCATGATAAATCATTTATATAATTTATATAAAATGCAAAGCAAAGATATTGGTCTGTAGTTCTTTGGGGACTTAGGATCTTTGCCTGGTTTCAGAAGAGCTACAACTTTGGTCTTTTTCCAGACATTGGGGACTTTTGTTTTTGTCACACAGCTGCTAAACAATTTGGTAATCCACTCCCGGGCTCTCAGGCCAAAGTGGTGTACCATTTCTGGTGTGATTTCATCAATTCCAGCAGCTTTGCCAAGTTTTGATGGTGTTTATTCCCTTGTTCAGCTCCTCGATAGAAAATGAAGGGAATTGTGTATTACTCTGCCTCAGAATTTGATCTGTATCGTCTTTTAGTTTCTTTTTATATCCCCTTTTCTTGTTGTGCTTACCATTGGGCAGGAGTTGGTGTGCAACTTTGGTGTAGTTTCTGGTATGCTAGAGTTGGTGTTTGACTCTGAGTTGAGTTTCTTGATGGTTTTCCAAGCTTGTTTACTATTGTGTGTCATGTCAATCCCTGTGATAAGCTCCTGCCAGCGATCTCTCTTTTCAATGGTTGAGCAGTGTTTCGCCAATTCTGATGGTGTTCTCAGCGAAGGGATCGTTTTCATAAGCCTGTTGGTACTCAGAATACACTGTATTGCTTTGTTCTGTGAGGCAGGGAATAAATTGTTTTCTGCAGCTTCTGGGTATACTTGCTGTTGCAGATTGCCATCCTTGGTTTCTGAAAACTTCATAATTGTCAGGACATGCATTGATGTTGACTGCATCATCCAGCTCTGATGTAAATTTGTCCTGGTTGGCTTTCCGAAAATGAAATCTTATTGGCTTGCCCTTGTGTGGTCTTATGATGGGCCTAATATCTACAGCTATCTGTCGGTGTTGGGATCTTGGTACTGGATCTAGGACCGATTTCTCGAAATTATTGGAGTGCCTTAATGTAACAAAGGCTAGGTCTGGATTGTACCCTCTTCTCCATCTGGGGCTTATGGAAAGATGGTTTAGGATGGTTTTTAAGATGGTTTTTGTTTGGCATCATGGAGGAGAATGAGGTCTTGGTTAAGTACCCAGAGTTCTACTTCTTCACCATCTTTGTTATTATGGTTATAGCCCCATATGGTATGATGGCTGTTGAAATCGCCTATAATCAAATGTGGTTTGTTACCTGCTCTGAGATTTTGGTTTCCAGGCCAGGCGAAGGGGGCTGCAGGTGGTTTATATACTGTTGTCACTGTCAGCTTTTCCATTTCAATTTGTAGGATTTCAAGCCCATTCTCCGAGAGATAATAGAAATTCATTGTGGTGGATGGATCTCTGATGTAAATGGCACTGCCATGAATAGGACTTGGATGGTGGGACATAAGGTACATGCCAGGGATGTTCATTGGCGTTGAGCTGATATGGGTTTCTTGTAAGCAAAGGAAATCAGCTTGGAGTGTTCCTAGGATCTTTGCCTTTACAGAAGAGAGTCTTCAGCGTTAAAGCTGATGATCCTAAATCGAGACATCTCCGAGGGCCGAGGATTTATCCTTTTACCACCCTGGAGTGTGGTGTATGTGGTGTGGCAGTTAGTTTCCTTGCGGTGTAACAGGGGCACCACGTGAAGGTCTGCTACTTGCCCCAAGCTTTCTGTAAACATACATGCATAAACAAAAATATGTATGTATATATTATACACACACACACACACACACACAACATTATATATATATATATATATAATATATAATATAATATATATATATAATATATAATATATATATATATATATATCTATATCTATATATATATACATATATATATATATATATATATATATATATATATATATATATATATATATATATATATATATATATATGTATATATATATATTATATTATTATATATTATATATATATATATATATGTATATATATATATATATATATATATAT
>NW_020870529.1:841632-843239 GCF_003789085.1 Penaeus vannamei | reverse complement strand
TCGTCTCCTATTTTGATACCCCTTTTTCTTCCATTCTAAGTTTCTTGAATATTTCCTCGAGGCAGGCTGTAAACAGCTTTGGTGAGATGGTGTCGCCCTGTCTAACGCCTTTTTTTAATTAGTGTATGTTTATCGGGTTTTTCTGTGGGTGTGGTTCCCCATTAGAGTGTTGATGGTTGCTTCCCATCTTTGTATATATACCTCCGAATTCAATACTCCTCAACTCCCTGTTGTTGATAGCACCTAATACTGCTGGTAATTTTGTACAGAGTCAAATGCCTTTTTCATATCGATGACCCATACACAGGGGTTTCCTATATTCGTTTACTTTTCTCCTTATTTGTGTGAGCGTGTGTGGATGTGTTGATCTTTGTTGTGTTGAATCCGCTGCGGAAGCCTGCCTGTTCTTTTAGGCTGGCTGGAATCCAGACTGTCAGAGATGCGAGCTGTAATGACTTTCGTGAACAGTTTGTAAGTAACCGAAAGGAGGCTTATGGGTCGGTAATTTTTTAAATCCTTTTTATCGCCTTTTTTGTGTAACAAGATAATTGTTGCATTTTTCCAGGCTTTCGGAGTTTTTTCCGCTGAGAAGACATTTGTTAAAAAGATTGGCTAGTTTCACTGTTGCGATGTCTCCTGCATCTAATATGAGGTCTATACTAATTCCGTCTTCGCCTGGTGTTTTCCCTCTCTTCATGCCTTTAAGTGCTTCTTTTTATTTCTTCTTTTGTGATATTAGGTACGTCGCTAGTTACCGCGTTTGCTTCTATTTGTGGCTGTTCGTTTGAGTTGTATAGATCCCTGTAAAAGTCTTCCACTACTTTGATGATTTCATTCTTGTTATGTGTTACTTCTCCGTCTGGTTTCTTAATTGCATACATTTGATTTCTCCCTATTCCTAGTCTTCTTTTAGCTGCTTTCATGCTGGTACATGAAATCACTGCTTCATTTATTTTTGAGTATTGAATTTCCGTACATCTTCCCTCTTCTTTTTATTTATGGTCTTTGTTAGTTCAACCAGTTCTATCTTGTCCCTATTTGACGATACTTTCATGTCTCTACGTTTTGCATAAGCTGTTTAGTTTCTACCGAGAGCTTGCTGGAGCTTCGATTGTCGTTCTTCCGCCTACTTCAGTGCAGCTTCTTTTATTATGTCATTGAACTGTTTTATTGATTTGGTCGATGTTGAGATCTTCGTCGCGGAGAGTGAATATCTGTTTTGGATGTTTAGGCTAAATTCTGTTGCTCTGATCCTCAAGTTAGCCAAGTTTGGCTGTGGTTTACTCATTAGTTTGTTCCTTTCCCTTCTGAGATGTATTTTAATTTCGCTCTCACCATTCTATGGTCGCTGCCTACATTTACTTTATTTATAACCTCTACATTTTTTATTATATCGCGCCTATTTGAAATTATGAAGTCAATTTCGTTTTTGACGTCAGAAGGCGACTTCCATGTCCACTTCCGTTCTAGTCTTTTTTTCGAAGAATGTATTCATGATACTGAGTGATCGAGCCTCCGCAAATTCGACTAGCATTTGTCCCCTCTCTCCTCGTTGCCTAGCCTATTCCATGGTTCCCTACTGCGGTTTCGCCCTCTGTCTTTTTACC
>NW_020870529.1:829132-834132 GCF_003789085.1 Penaeus vannamei | reverse complement strand
TATACTAATATATACTATATAATAATATATATATTAGTACATGGTTTTACAACACTCTTGACTCATCTATTAACACCACCAAGTAATCATCACTACCACTAACTGCATCAACGAGTCTTTACACATCACACACGACACACCCTGCGCAACTACACACATCCACCTACAACACACACATAAGGCACCCACACACACATAGCGACCACTACATACACACAAACATCCCACATCCATTCATCCTATATTATCTTAATTTATTTTTTACATCCCATCCCTGTCTATCCTTTGGCCTTTTAATTTAATGTAGCAACGTGCCTTACTATATCGTCTTTAAATATAATATTTGTATTATAATTACAATTATGTATATACTACTTATGTATTATTATATTATATATGTATCTGTAATGTCTATGTCAATTGTAATGTGTATTCATAGATTTAATAATTGTATTATTATGTAATGTGTTTGTTATGTTGTGTGTATGTTTATGTACGTCTTTATGCTCCATGTATAAATAATTGTTATTGTCTTTGACTATTCACCTTATATGTCACTTGTTATGTGTTGCTATGATATTTACTTTAATCTATATCCTCTACTTCCTTCTACCAGGTATTTTTCCTTCATATGAGGGTATAATCGATAGGCAAGGCTTGAATGTTTAGTGCTCGGGCCTAGCGGTGCTCTGGCTTTAAGGTTAAATAGTATAATGTCTGACCTCCCATACAGATTTCCAAATATCTTTTATTTATTTGATTTCTTGTGGGCAATTTGGGATCCACTATATGTTTTTGAAGTGTGTTGGCTGTGTGTTTGTTCTCGTGGGATAAAAATGTTGATTCTTAAAAAGAATGTGAACTTCAATCAATCGTTGTGAAAGTTTAATTTTAACTACTCTGATAACCCGGACATGTTCAACTTGTTTAGCAATATCTCAACAATAACTATCTAGAGAGTTTTACAGAAAAGAGAATATTTATAATGTTATACCTACAATTTTATATGTTTTAGTTCACATCCTACATATTCTTTATTTATTCTTTTTTTTTGTTATCTGATTTATTGATGTGTTGTAATAATTATCTTATTGATGTACTTAAGAAGGTATTTTTTCTAAGTAGTGTTAGTCTTGTCTTAATTTTTTGTTAATCTTAATCATTTTATTAACTGAATCTTATTTAATAATTTGACAATTTATTATTTTACTTCTCCATCCACCTGCGTGCCGTTTATCAAACTAATCAGAGTCCATCATTGAAATTTAATCTATTTATAAGCTAATATTCAGTCTACTTGTATTAAAATGATTTGTATCTATTTACTTTCTTGTAATTAGCATAACATAAATAATTCCTTCACCTTTACATATGTTGATTCATTGGACTAATTCATTTGTACATTTATTCATTTCTAAACCGGGGTTCTCTCCATTCCAGTCTCTCTTCCCGTGTGGCAGCTGAGCTCACGCTCCAGGGAGTGCGCGGGAGATGAGAGCCAGTGGGTAAAGTTATAAATATTGGTAACAAATAGTACCTTTATATTTTTTAATTAGAGTGCATAATTAACGCTAGGTCAGTGAATCTTACCACAAACGTTCGCAGACTATGTTAGCACACATCCATATTAGCACATTTTAGCGTTATTAGGAGCACTGGCTACGGCCACACACACAAACACATCTACAGAAGTATACCACTATTGACACAAAATGTATGCAAGACTGAGTATCCTGCTAATGGTGAAAGATACATTTAATAACTACTTATATATACGTATAGTATCATAACATACCATACAATTAGTAGAATATAATATATATATATAATTATATATATATATATTATTATATATATATATATATTTTTTTTTTTTTTTTTTTTTTTTTTTTTTTTTTTTTTTTTTAATAATAGGAGAGATGGATAGAGCGAGAGGTAGATAGGTAGATAGATAGATAGATAGATAGATAGATAGATAGCGAGAGAGAGAGAGAGAGAGAGAGAGAAAAGAGGGACTGACAGGAACAGACCAACATCCTGATATATATCTTAACATTTATAGAAGCATAAAACCAATTAAAATATAAAAGCGGATTCACTCCCTAGCTGCCATAGGCTTGTCAGCAGAAAACCATAAAATAGGTTGTTAAATTTTGAATAGAAGAGAAAAGCTGACAATGAGTTTTATTTTTGCTTTTTATCTAGCATAGAGAGAGAGAGAGAGAGAGAGAGAGAGAGAGAGACAGAAGAGAGAGAGAGAGAGAGAGAGAAGAGAGAGAGAGAGAGAGAGAGAGAGAGAGAGAAGAGAGAGAGAGAGAGAGAGAGAGAGAGAGAGAGGAGAGAGAGAGAGAGAGAGAGAGGAGAGAGAAAGAGAAAGAGAGAGAGAGAGAGAGACAGAGAGAGAATAGAGAGAGAGAGAAGAGAGGAGAGAGAGAGACAGAGAAGAGAGAGAAAGAGAGAGAAGAGGAGAAGAGAGAAGAGAGAGAGATAAAGAAAGAGATAGATAGATAGAGAGAGAGAAAACCTGAAACAGACAAAGACAGACAAAACAAAGACAGAAACAGAAAAAGACACAATGGCAAAGAGATACAGAAAGAGCTCAAAAGAGCTGCATTTTTATTAACTCGCGACCTGACTCATCAACATGTCCTGCACATGATGGGGAGCCACATGGAGGAGACTCGGGCAGATACAAAGAAAGACGATATTGTAAACCGAAGTAATTTTTATGAACGGATTATTGAGAAAAAGAGAGAGAGAGGGAGGGAAAGAAAGAGAGAGAGGGGAGACAGACAGACAAAGTAAATAGACAACAAAAAAGAAAAACCGACAGTTGGTTTTATAAGGAAAGCATAAGAGAATCACAAGGAAGGTAAGGTATGTGTGTGTATATGTCTGTGTGTGTGTGAGTTTACGTGTGTGTGCGTGTATACATGCACATGTGGAGCATTGCATGTCCAAGCATTCGCACATACATGTGCCTCTCCGCCACAAATACGATTCTATTCATCCCCAAAACCTTGCATTGAAAAAACTATCCTTCTCGCAGTCCTCCTCAAGGAAATCCTTCAAAGGCCAATCGCATGACGAAGTTTCTCAACCCTTTTCGACGGGGCTTTTCTACTCCGACCTCAACGGGAGCCGAACCACAAGACTTCTCGGAACATTTTAACGCGACAAAAAAGGTCAAAGTTCAACTCGGGTGTTGCAATAAGAAGATCTGCAGACTGTATGAATCGTGGAATAACATTGTGGAACAAGCCACCAAAGGAAATTTCGAAATCGCGAGCAGAGCGTGAAGTGATGGGTAACGCAAATAATGAGGTGAGTCGAGTTGAAAGAGGAGAGAGATACCGAGATAGATAGATGAGATAGATAGATTAGATAGAGTAGATAGTAGAGACACGTAAGTGAGAAGATCGAGAGCAGAGGAGTGACGAGCGATCAAGAAGAAGAAATATGGAGGAAAAGAGAGGGAAGATGTCGTGAGTGGTGGGTGATGGAGTGACACAGGATGGAGCTTGGAGTGTGTAGGAGTGAAAGTAGATATAAACAAAGAAATAACTCTAATAATTGATGATCATGATAAGAATGATTAAAGTAGATAGTTATGATGATAATGGTAATTAATGACAGTATATAATGATACTTTTAATGATAGTTTAAAATAATAACGAATAACAGTAATAATGATAATGACTAACAACGATAATAATGAATGAAATAATGATATACAACGATAATAATGATAATAGCAATAATAAATAATAACACTCATGAATGACAGCAACAATTAGAAACAATAATGTCACTGATACATAACAATAATATTAATTAACGATGATAATGATAGTGAGTAATTGTTAATGATAATAATGATAAAGTTAACAATTGTAATGATAATAACAGTAATGATAATGATGATGATGATAATAATGAAAATAACAATAATAGTAACAATAATAACAATAAAAGTATAAATGATGATAACAATTATAGTAATAAGGATAACAATAATAATAGAGAGTAAAAATAAATACTAATTATAGTAATGAATAATGATAATCATTCAGGATATTAAAAGATAATGATAACAACAAAAAAAAACCTATGATAATAATGATACCCTTGATAATAAATAACCAAAATAAAAATAACAACAAAGATCAATAATAGAACAGTGGATTAAAATTACAGCACGGAACTAAATGTTTAACAAGCAAGTCAGGATTAAAAGTTTCAGGAAATTTTTAATAATTGCCTTCATGCTTGACAAACCTTGACGTTTTTTTCCCAGGCGTGTGAGGAAGACTAACGCGGAGAAAGACATTGGTTTGTGAAGAGGAAAAGGATGACGGGGTTTTATAGAATTTTGCGGCAGATAGAAAAAATGAGAGAGGTCAAAAGTTATAATAGAAATTATGTAAACGTATTAATAAACGAATTAAACAGATGTATACACACCCAACACACACCACACACAACACACACACACACACAACACACATTATATATGTATGAAATATATATAGTAAATAGTAATATATTATATATTATATAGGAAGCTGAGTAATAGTGAAATATACTGTATAGTAGAAGATAACTATTGAGGTGATAAGGTGAAGTACTGCGCAGATATTAAGTCATATCGAAATGTTAAAATATGTATTTCCCTATATAATGTGTGATGTTGATTGTGATTGTGTGTGATCCGAGAATTTGTGTCCGTTCTCTCCTGCCTGGTTTGTGTGTAGTGGTGTGGTGTGTGTGTGTGTGTGTGTTGTTGCTTGTGTGTGGTGTGTGTGTGTGTTGTGTTGTGTGTGTCGTTTGTGCTGGTGTGTGTGTTGTGTGTGTATGTCGTAATATATATCTAGTATTTACGTAATATATTCCACTAGCAAATATATATATATATACTATTTATATATATAGACTATTATTGATTAGATGTATTTAGCATATACATAGTGCCATTTAGTATACTAATAATATGTACCCAT
>NW_020870529.1:791038-803538 GCF_003789085.1 Penaeus vannamei | reverse complement strand
ATCAAGCGGCAAGAGTTATGTTACGACGAAGCAAGCAGGTCCTGCAGCCAGCATTTCGGTCGTAAAAGTTTACAAGGTCCCATTACATGGGCCTTGTAAACTTTACCTGCTGTCCGGTTGCCCAGCTGTTGGATCCACTTGCTAATACCTCGTTCCTCGAGTGTCCGTTGCCAGGGGAGCCAGGGAGTGGACATCTTCAAGTTTCATTAAGACAATCCCACTTTATTTTTCACGGCGAAGAGGTGGTGCGTTGATAATCATCTCAGAATTTCCGGAGGAGTCAAGAAACTTGAGAGCGTGAGAGGTGCAGCCTCGACCTTCCTCATTCTCTCCCGGCAATAATCGACACGGCTCCGCGATAACATCATATTAACTGCATGGTCGAAGGTGTGGACGAGCTGGGCTGTTTTGAACCTTTTGCTTCCGGAATATAGCATTTTATAAGCATTGTTGTTCATTCCACGCAGTATACGTGTATGAACATGCGGATGCACGCCTGTGTAGATGTGCATTTGTGTGACTGTGTTAAAATTCAAGGCACCTTTAATGCACCAGATAGGAATCATCTCGTCAACTGAGTAAACACAAGTTGCAAGCGTGTAGGGTTGGGCGGGGCGAAAGTATGCAAATTTCATGTAGTTTTGTTTGGTTATTCATTTTCATTCGTTTATATATGTACTGTATTTATTTACATATTCATTCAGTGACAAATCATAATGGCGACCATTTGTGTCATTATCAGAAGCTTTCTTTTGGAGACAGATTTTGCCAGTGCAACAGCCAACTCGCTGAATGGCAGAAACTTCCAAACGCACGAATTAATTAAACAATCAATTTTCTGCCCGAGTGAGAGAGAGAGAGAGAGAGAGAGAGAGAGAGAGAGAGAGAGACGAGAGAGAGAGAGAGAGAGAGAGAGAGAGAGAGAGGAGAGAGGAGAGCAGAGAGAGAGAGAGAGAGAGAGAGAGAGAGAGAGAGAGAGAGAGAGAAGAGAGAGAAGAGAAAGAGAGAGCGAGCGAGCAAGAGAGAGAGGGGGGGGGAGAAATAGACAGAAACAGTTTAATAGATAGATAGATATAGTAGGAGAGGGAGAGAAAGAGAGAGAGAACGAAGAAAGACAAAGGAACAGAAATAAAGATTTGTTTGCCATTATGATAATCAATTTTCATTATTCATATGAAACATTTTTTCATATCTTTAATATAAACGCGCTATTAAAGATACATGGCATCTTTGTTAGTACTTAGTTAGTATATGCCAGTACTTCTTGAGAAAGAAAGAAAGAAAAAAAAATGTAGATTTATCTGATGAAGCTGAAAGCAAATTAAAAGGAATTAATAGTAAGAAATGATCTGAAAAGATCTGTAGCGAGTGATAAATTACTCCCAGAATACCTTAGAATCCACTTTTCGTTCAGGTGAAAGTTATGTCCAGGTAGCATAACTTTTATCGTCCGGACCGCTACAGAAATGTCAACAAGAGCCCCCAACCCCCGGGCATGGGCAGGTAGCTAGTAAAAATGAACTTTGTTATCCAAAACCGGGAGGCGGCCCCTATGTTCACCTTCTCACCTTTAAATGGGGTTCGTTGCGGTCACCCTTTCGCCCGAAGAGAGAGTACGCGTTCGCTGCAAAGGTCTGAGATTTCCAGCGCTGGAATTTTAGCCTTCTTTGTTCTTTTTTAGTTTTCAGAATAAACGCTATCAAGGACATCCATTAGAGTGACAAGCGCTTTGATTAAAGATTACGGCTTATCATAAGTATTGCCATAAAGATGTCATAAATTCACCGTTAACAGTCGCGTCCTTTCTCTACTTGCTCTTCTGCGTTTTGCGGGTCTGGTCGGTTCTCTAGTTGCCTGTGTCAGTTTTTCGGTTTCGTTCTGTGTCCCACACACATTCTGTCTCCTTCTCCTTTTCATAATCGTTATTTCTCTGCCTCTGCTTGTCACTCTCTCTACTTTCTCTCCCTCCCTTCTTCTCTCTCTCTTTCTCGTCTCTGTCTCACTCGTTTCTGTCTCTGCCCTCTCTCTCTCTCCCTCTTTCTTTCTCTCTCTCCTCTCTCTTCTTCTCCTTCTCTCGCTCTCTCTCGCTCTCTCTCTCTCTCTCTCTCTCTTCTTCATGCAAGCATATATATATATATATATATATATATATTATATATATTATATATATATACATATATATATATATATAATATATATATATACATACATATATATATATATACTATATATATATATATAATATATATATAATATATGTATGTATGTGTATATAAATGTATATAAATGATAAGTATTTTAGGTATATATATATATATAGATCATCATCATCATCATCATCAGCCTGAGTCAGTCCACTGCAGGACGTAGGCCTCTCCCATTTCTTTTCCAGGTTTCCCTGTCTTGCGATGTTTGTTCCAGTCTTGGCCCCCAAATTTTCGCTATTTTCGTCGCGCCATCGTGTCATTGGTCTGGCTCTTTGCCTCCTTAAGTATATTATATAGTCCAGTCTGTTACTTTCTTTGTCCATCTTGTTCGTCTTGTCTCCGACACATACATGCCCCTGCCCAATTGCCATTTCTTCTTTTTTAATGCTCTTGAGTATATCTTCTACCTTTGTCTGTTCTCTGATCCACGTTCGCCTCTTCGATTCTCAGGCTAATTCCCAATCATCGAACTTTCCATCCCTCTCTGGGCGCTTATTAGGTTTCCTTCCAGTAACCTGGTTGTAGTCCAGGTTTCTGACCCAAATAGGTCATAACTAGGAGGACGCATTGATAAAAGACTTTTTCTTTTTAAAGCACAATTGGCAAAGGAACCTCTTAGGTTGTGCTTACTGTGTCCTGCCGAAGGCACTCCAGCCTAAGACTTGATTCGTCGCTTTAATTTCCTGTTCACTTGATGTGCCTGTCTTGCACGAGTTGTCCTAGGTATATATATACCTGTCTACTACCTAGATGCTTTCGCCTGTGTACATGTATTTGTTGAGTGGGACTCTGCTGTTGAACATAACCTTAGTCTTTTTTCTTGTCATCTAAGTCCGACTTTTAGGCTTTCTCTATTCAGATCGTTTAGTAATTGCTGCAGTTCATCAGCTGATTTCACTAAGGAGAACAATGTCGTCTGCAAATCTGAGGTTGTTTAGGTGTTCGTCTCCTATTTTGATACCCTTCCCTTTTCCCATTCTAGTTTCTTGAATATTTCCTCGAGGCAGGCTGTAAACAGCTTTGGTGAGATGGTGTCGCCCTGTCTAACGCCTTTTTTAATTGGTATTTTATCGGTTTCTGTGTGGAGTTTGATGGTTGCTGTCCATCTTTGTATATATCTTCCAAGATATTACAATATACCTCCCTCAACTCCCTGTTGTTGAATAGCACCTAATACTGCTGGTAATTTGTACAGAGTCAAATGCCTTTTCATAATCGATGAATGCCATACACAGGGGTTTCCTATATTCGTTTACTTTTATCTCTTATTTGGGTGAGCGTGTGGATGTGATCTGTTGTTGAGAATCC
This sequence comes from Penaeus vannamei, assembly GCF_003789085.1. Taxonomy (NCBI): domain Eukaryota; kingdom Metazoa; phylum Arthropoda; class Malacostraca; order Decapoda; family Penaeidae; genus Penaeus; species Penaeus vannamei. Next base: position 800,023 of record NW_020870529.1, on the reverse strand, counting down.
GCTGCGGAAGCCTGCCTGTTCTTTAGGCTGGCTGGAAATCCAGACTGTCAGAGATGCGAGCTGTAATGACTTTCGTGAACAGTTTGTAAACCGAAAGGAGGCTTATGGTCGGAGTATTTTTTTAAATCCTTTTTATCGCCTTTTTTGTGTAACAAGATAATTGTTGCATTTTTCCAGGCTTTCGGAGTTTTTCCGCTGAGAAGACATTTGTTAAAAAGATTGGCTAGTTTCACTGTTGCGATGTCTCCTGCATCTAATATGAGGTCTATACTAATTCCGTCTTCGCCTGGTGTTTTCCCTCTCTTCATGCCTTTAAGTGCTCTTTTTATTTCTTCTTTTGTGATATTAGGTACGTCGCTAGTTACCGCGTTTGCTTCTATTTGTGGCTGTTCGTTTGAGTTGTATAGATCCCTGTAAAAGTCTTCCACTACTTTGATGATTTCATTCTTGTTATGTGTTACTTCTCCGTCTGGTTTCTTAATTGCATACATTTGATTTCTCCCTATTCCTAGTCTTCTTTTAGCTGCTTTCATGCTGGTACCTGAAATCACTGCTTCATTTATTATTTGAGTATTGAATTTCCGTACATCTTCCCTCTTCTTTTTATTTATGGTCTTTGTTAGTTTCAACCAATTCTATCTTGTCCCTATTTTGACGATACTTTCATGTCTCTACGTTTTTGCATAAGCTGTTTAGTTCTACGAGAGCTTCGATTGTCGTTCTCTTTCCGCCTACTTCAAGTGCAGCTTCTTTTATTATGTCACTGAACTGTTTATTGATTTGGTCGATGTTGAGATCTTCGTCGCGGAGGAGTGAATATCTGTTTTGGATGTTTAGGCCTAAATTCTGTTGCTCTGATCCTCAAGTTTAGCCAAGTTTGGCTGTGGTTTATCATTAGTTTGTTCCCTCGCTATATATAATATATATAATATATTATATATATATATATATATATGTATGTATGTATGTATGTATGTATGTATGTTTATATATATATATATATATATATATATATATTTATATATACATACATATATTATATATATATATATATTATATATATATATAATATATATAATATATACATATATATATACACATACATATACATACATACACACACACACACACACACATGTATATATATATATATATATATCCCTCACGCCGCCTCTCCTTATCGATCGGCCGATCTCGCGGTCCCGCCGAGAGGACGAGGCGGGCGTGGCCTTCTTCGGGTCATCGGAAACGCTACCTCGACCACATGACCTGTTGAGAAGTTTTAAATGGCATGCTGCAGTCTCCACACAAAGACGGTGGCTTGTGGTGATAGCGCCATTGTCACAGCATTAGCGGCGGGGTAACCTCGCTGACACAAGCGTTCATTCAGCGGCCATGGTGGTTTCGCGTTATGCTTGAACAGCCGCCATATAACCTTAGTCAGAAGGCATAAATCACCAAGTAACCGCAAGACTGACCCACCTAATGAAAGGTCTCAGCGAAGCAGATGGCGTCGCGTGCTTGAGTTTCCTGGAGAGACAGTTCAGCAGGAAATGTGTATAATAAAACCGTCACACCATGTAATGATATGTACTCGAAAGAGGACGAGACGGAAGATCGCAGGAATGGATCGTAGTCCAGCGGGTGAAAGTCTCATCCACGGCAGACATTACCGCATCCACTCGACCCATACATCAACCACCCATCCCTCCACAAAAAGGCTTCCCCTCGTGCTGCTTCATCGCCTGTGATTAGTTGAAACAACCTCGCTGGGGCTCAGACAACAATATAAACCGTTCCCTTCTACACTCTGTAAGTTTCTCTCGCACAGACTTACCTCACAAGGTGTACAAGATTGATGCTTGCGAGCCCTCTTCTGTGTCCAATACTGTAGATCTAAGCTGCCTTCGTTGGATTCCGGGGCCGCTCCAGTGATAAGGCTTCCTCTTCCGCCAATGTAGGCCTACGTGCCGGTATATAGCCTCACCCCCATTCTTACTTACTCCACCTTTTTTTGTGGTGAGCATTTGTTTCCCAAGATTACAAGGTAAGTTGTTTTATTCTGCTGTTTCTCTCTCGAATATTATTCGTTAGTTTTTTTTGTTACTGCCTCTCAGTTGCTTTTTTTATAATCTCCAGCTTTTAACATTACTCGTCCTTTTTTTTATTATGTTAAGTGTGAGTGTTCTTTTTTTAATTCTATGGTAATATATGTAGATAAATTTCTATACATTTTTTCCCGGTTTTTTCTTTTTTTGGGGTAAAAAAAGAGGAAAAATTTTTGAAAAATGTTCCCCCCCGTGCGGAGAAGGGGAAAGAAAGGACCTATCTTACGGAGAGAGAGTATTTTCTATACACTAGGGATATAACGCTATGCTAGAATTGCTTCATAATGAGGCTGCCCGAACATATCTGTTTTTAATGAATTTCTAACAAAACTCTAATACCCCACGTAGGTTGAAGCATTATTTTCTGCACTTGAGCAATTACGAAAGGTGTGCAAATAGAACTGATACTTTGTGCTTTTTATTGAATTTCCTTTGTTTGTTTTTTTCCTTCCTATTTTTTTTCCTCATGTGTATGCATGTGGTAGGCCTCATAAGTATATTCTAAATAGCCTTTTGTAATTTTTTTAATATGAATCAATTACATATAATTTATATAATAGTACTTTCATTATTCATGTTTGACACAGCAGGGGTCATTTTGTTGTAATTGTATATGTGGTATGGTTAGTGCAATAATGAAAATATATTTTCAATTATACTCCATGTAAACAAATTCTCTGATAACTGTTAAATCCAACTATATCGCATCCAGTAAAATCTCGATCAATGGTATATTCTATGAGAGATATAATAATTACTCTGGTAATGATTATCACATACATCACACTACACACAAACCATCCTATCATCACACACACACCACACACACACACTATCTCTCACACTATACGGACTAATTTCACAAAAACACAATACACTCTTTATCTACACTACATCTACACACAACATCTACTTATCATTCACCACTTTACTACACTATTTTTATTATATATACACATTCATTCACACACAATATAAAAAATATTTTTAATATATATGAATTAACATATGAATTATTATAGATGTATGTGTCAATGGTTATGGATGTATGTACACAAACACTTACATCTCTCACTCCATAATCATATATATCGAGTGACATTACATACATATCAAATTATATTTATATCCCTATAGGTTGTATATATTTTTTATATTCATATTCTATTTATTATATTATATAAACAAAAACTCATCTCCTATTATTATATATGATGTTTTATAATAAATATATTATACATTACATAAATAATAAATTATATTATATATATATATTATATATATTATAAATAAGATATATATATGTTTATTTATATAATAATGAAATAATATATGTATATATAATAAATATATAATTTAATATAATATTACATAAAATATACAATAATAAAATAATTATTAATAATATATAATTTAAATATATTATATTATTTATGTAATGTATATTATATTTTTTAATATTAGTAATATATATTTATATTATATATAATATATTTATTATTATGTATATATATAAATTTTTTAATATATATATATAATATTCATTATAATGATTTATAATTTATAATTACTAATTATATATATATATATATATATGATGTTATTAACATAATATTTAATTAATATATATATATTTAGTTAAAATAATATAATATGTATAACATATAATATATTTTATATTTATATTTAATAATTTATATTTATATAATATTTATATATTTATATTATATATGTTATATATTGTTATTAATTTTATTTATATATAATATATAATATATATTTATATATAAATATATATATAAATTATAATAATATATATGTATAATATATATGCATGTTATATACGAAATATATATAGTTTATATTGTTTCATATTATATTTAATTGTATTTTGTAAAAATTTATATGTTTATCATTATATTTATATATAATATTTCATGTATTTAATGCATAATGTAATATACATTGTATGATTTGATTATAATTATATATGTTTGTAATGATAAATATACTCTCTCATTCTAATGTATAGTAAATAAATATAACATATGTTTAAAATATATTTATTTATATCTAATTATTTTAAATATAATATTTAATATTATTTATTTAATGTGATAATAGTTATATTAGTATTAATAATTTATTTTATTATATTAAATTAAAAATAAAATTAAAATTTTATTTTAATTTTTAATTTTTAATTTTTATAATTATATTTATATTAAATTATTATATTTTATAATTTTATTTTAATAAATTAATATGTTTAATGGTGAGTGATATATTAAAATTAAAAAAAAAATTTAATTTTTTTATTTCAAAATTTTTTTTTATATTTTTTAAATATAAGATATAACTATATAAAATGAAAAGAATACATTATTTATTAATATATATATGTGTGTGTATGTTATATATATATATCTAAATAATGTTAATTAATAATACATATGTGTAATATATTTTATTATAATATTTATATTAAAATATAGTTATAAAATATATATATAATATATTATAATAGTATATTTTAATATATTATTAATATTATACTTTATGTATGTATATTATATATATATATATAATATAAATTATATATATATATATATATATATATTATATATTATATATATATATGATATATAACATATATGTATATTATTGTATTATATAATGATATATATTATTTATATATATTATAAATATATATATGTATGTATATATATATATGTATAAAATAATATATAATTATATATATATATATATAATATTAATATATAATATATATTAATTTATATTTATTAATTTTATAAATATATGAGCAATGCATATATAACATTATATATGTTTATATGTCAGTATATTTGTTATGTATATATATATTACTTCTTATATATTATTATATTCATTTGATATATTTTGCCAATTAAAGGTAAATATTTTACATGATTTGCATTTTGTTAAATATTATATAATATATATGTGTTGAATTTGTAATTTTAATATATTCTAAATGGTATATTAATTTATATATACATATGTGTTAATATATCATATATATATATATTATTTTATATTAATTTATATATATAATTATCAATTATAACATATGATTATATTATTATTACTTATCACTCAACACACACACACACCACACTTACACACACACACACACAACACTACTACGACGACCACACACCACACTACACACACTACACTCACCACATCTAACACGCTCACTTTTAAATTTACACAGCACACAAACACCTCACTACATTTATATTATTATATATTTATTTATATATATAATATATATTTATATAATTTAAATATATTAATATACATTATATTTATGTTTTTTATATAATATACATATTTATATTATGTATTAATATATAATTTATTCATATATGTATAAATTTATTATTTATTTATTTATTCATCTATCTAAAAATATACATACATAACAATTCACACACACACACACACACTCACACTACACACACACACACACTTCTACACACACACACACGCACCACACACACACACACACCAACACACACACACACAACACAAACTATTCACACACACAACACAAACACTACACACACACACAACACATCAACATTCTATCTATCTATCTATCTTATTTTCTTTATCTTTTTAATCTATTCTATATATTTATTTATATATATTGTATTATTTTTATAATTATTTATATTTATTATAATAGTATATAATATATATATATAATATATATTATTATTATAATGTTAATATTTATATTTATATATATATATATATTATATATTATATATATATTAATTTATAATATATTTAAAAAATTTATATTTATAATTATATTTGTATATAATATATAATATTAAATAAAATAATATAATTAATATATTAAAACCAAATATATTATATTTTTGGGTTTTTATATATAGAGAGTTGAGAGAGACGTTAATACGTTATTTTTATTTAAGACCCCCCCGAAAGATGAGGAACGACGAGGAGACACGACGACGCGAGAAGAACCCCGATACCATCAGCTATGCCATGCTATGACATATCCACACCTAAATTTATCTATCTGATGTATCATAGACCTATATAAAATAACAATACATATATACCCCAATGATTATTTTATATACTAAATATTTAAAACACCCCTCACCCATCACAACCACCTACCACAAAACAAATATACAAACCAATAACTCATATATATTATATGTATATATCTCCTCACCTTATCCACCTCATACTGACCCCCCCCACCTGCTGTTTTTTTATATATATATTTTTATATTTCCATATTATATATATATATTATTAATATATATATATTTATATAATAATATTATATACTAGACAACACACACATCTCATATATGTTTAATAATTTTTGTTTTGCATCATTATTAATATTAATTTTATAATTAAATATATAATATTTTATATTATATAAAATATTTTAATATATAATAATTATTATTTTAAAAATATATTTAATAAATACATATATATATATTAAACATAACATAAATAATTTTAAATAAATATTAATAATATATATATATATATTATATAGTATATTAATATATATATATTTTATATATTACATTTATTTATATTATTAATATACTATTATTGATGTTTTAATATAATATAACGACTATTTATCTATATACAAATTTAATATAAGGGGGATAAGTATAATATTTATTATCTAATATAAATTAAAAATAAAGATATTATAATGGTAAATATTTTTTTAAAGGGATATAAAGTGGGAATTTATATTTATTAATAAAATATGGATGAGGTGAGTATGATATGGTGTGTGTGTGTGTTGTGTGAATAAGGATTAAGGGGAAATAGGAATTAGAGAAATGTGTGTGTGTAGATATGTGTGTGATGGTGTGGAATTGTTTTTGTGTTTAGAGTTGTGATATGTGTGTGGATTTATAATAAGGAAATAAATATAGGTATATTAGGTAGTATGGAAGAAAGGTATATGGGTATATATGTTAGTAATATTGAAATATATTAAAAGAATTTATTATTAATATATATAAATGTAGGAGTGGGAAAAATATATGTTATTAAGTGTAACTTAAAGATATATATGACTATTAGAGTATATTCAATAATTTTATATTTTAATAGTAGGAAATATATATATAGAGATTTATAGCTATTGGTATATTTAAATACTTTTAATGAGAGGTAGATATATAGATAGGTGTATAGTGTGTTTAGATATGAATAAGAAAGAGGGATGGTAAAAAGGGTGTGATGTGTGTGTGTGTTTAGGATAATGTAAAAAAATGATGTGTTGTTGTGTGGTTTTAATAGTGTGGTGGGGTGTATTTTGTTGATAGTGGTGGTAGTGTGGATGTGGGTGTGCTGATATATGTGATAATGTGTGTGAATAATAGTGTGTGTGATATATGTGTGTTTTATTAATATGTAATGTGAAATAGTTTATTATAGTATATATATGATTATATAAAGGGGTAAATATTTAAAGGGATAAAATAAATAACAAGTAGTATGAGTGGATATTATGTATAGGTGTGAGGGGTAATATTATTTAAGTATGAGTAAATTATATATATAGTAATATCATATTTTTATATGGTATATATATTATATAGGTTATAGGGGATATATATTTTAGATTAGAGTGGATGACGTGATTTAAGAAAAGGTATGTGTATTGAGTAAATAAAAAATGAGGATGACAATACTATTAAGTATACTGAGTTAATAGTAATCATGATAATAATAATAAGAATTCTATTAATACTGATAATAACAATAATATTAGAGATTGATAATGTTTGGCGCCGAATAATAATGATAATAAAGATAATGCTAATGATAGCAAAAAATAATGAAAATAATTATAATGATAATGAATAACTAGGATGATGATGATGACAATGATGAAATCTTATCATTACTATGTCATTGTTATTTCTTATTTTCACTTTGCGATCATTCATACTGATTTAATATCCAACTTATCATTTCCCAGCGAAGTTCCCTTGCTCGCTGAATAAGAATTTCGACACGTGCAAGGCTGTATTTGAAGTAAAAAATGCTTTCGGAAACTTGCAAGCCTTAATCTGTGTAACTCGACCTCCCTCACTTAATGCTTACACGGAAACTGCATTTAACCCACTTAATGACAGAGAGTATGTGCAAACATAGATACTTAAAGGAACTTTTACAAAACTTTGATTACTGTTTGTACGTCCTTTGCAATGCTCTTTTGCTCGCTGGCAGACGCCAGGGAAGGGTGCACGTCACGGGAATCACCGCGGTGTCGCGCTACGCTGTTTTGGATGATTTGATATTTTCAAAAACAATCACGAGATATTTGCCACTTCATCAGATATAGTGCGACAAAGATAATGGAAAGTATAACATGTGTGTGCCTTCCTGACGTTCTTTTTAAAACAGTAATTTCTCTTATATGAACTGTAACGAAAACTGAGGATTGGCTTGAGGTTTTCTACATGGTGGATCCTAAAATATATGTTGATTTTAAAACCAGTGCACTTCAGTGCTATTCAAAAATCTAAAAGGTCCTACTGAAAAAAAATCAAAAGTAGAACCTAAAACACGTGTTCTGCAGTTCAGATTTCCCTGTTTATGTGCACAACTGCAAATAATTGCATTTGCAGAAGGGTGCATGCAAGTTAACTGCACATGTCATTGCTTTCTAACCTAGGTGTTTTAGCAAAATTCTTCTAACTGCAGGGGCGTTCATTTGACCTTCGTGGTTAGCGAAACTAATTCGTGCTTTTTAAAGTCCGAGTAAGGGTAAAATCATTAGGGTACATTTTCATAGTCA
>NW_020870529.1:765113-771992 GCF_003789085.1 Penaeus vannamei | reverse complement strand
TATAATATATGATAGATAAATGAAAATAGTATAATAATAGAGATATATATATATATATATAATATGAATAAGAGAGAAGAGAGAAGAGCGAACACTACAAACAAATTGATGGATTGTGCAAAATGGATATATATACGTATAAGTTAATATAGAAGAGAGAGGTTATGGAGAGAGAGAGAGAGAGAAGAGAGCTAGAAGAGAGAGAGAGAGAGAGAGAGAGAGAGAAGAGAGAGAGAGAGAGAGAGAGAGAGAGAGAGAGAGAGAGAGAGAGAGAGAGAGAGAGGAGAGAGAGAGAGAGAGAGAGAGAGAGAGAGAGAGAGAGAGAGAGAGAGAGAGAGCAGTAAAGAGAGAGAAACAGTAAAAAGAGAATTTGAATTTTATCTTTGTTAGTGCTATTAGACGACAGTCTTGCAGAATGGCTGTCATTCCTACGCGTGGCTTTCCTCATTCTAGTTTGGTCAGATTCCCTTTCTCAAACCTCCCGGCGTTCAAGGCCAAGGACACACAACATATTTCCAGTATAAAAGATATACTTTATCCAATGTATTATTATATTTCACTCGTAGAATTAATCTCAGAATATTTCCGCAGCCTCGGCCATATAACAAAACGAAATAAACAAGGGTGTGACTCTCCCGGCCCTTTATTTAAGAGCGAACAGTCCGGAGGCGTCCTGGCGGTGCTTCACTGCCACCCCCACCCTTCTCGTTCTGGTCTGGGGCAGGAAACATTTTGTCTTGTCATTTCATCGCTAATGTCATTATAATCTTTGCCACTGTTATCATTCTTGATGGTAAGAGGGTGATAATAATGATGATGAAGATGATGGCAATGACGATATGAACAGTAATCATTCTTACTATAGTAAAAAATATGATTTTTAGCAGTATGATTATAACATCAGTAGTATTGCCAATTATGATAATGAGAACAATGAGAGATATGATGACTGTCATACCAGCAATCACTGTTTTATCACTTATATCATAGTATATTAACTGTCTTTCTTATTATAAAGATAATGATGATGATGATAATGATAATGATAATGATGATGATGATAATGATTATGATAATGATAATAATGATAATGATAATAATAATGATAATGATAATGGTGATGATGATATGATGATGATGATAATGATAATGATAATGAAAATGATAATGCTGATGGTAATGACTATTATCGCTGTTATTATCATTGTTATAATCATGACCATTGCAAGTGTTATTATCACTATAATACAATAATAATAATCCTAATAATAATAATGATGACAATAATAGTAATTACTATTGTTTTACTGTCAACATCTTGAATTTTGATAATGATTTTTTTGTGCATAACAATAAGTATAAAGTGGATCAGAATCGTTATATTTTATCAACACAATCGTCAGTATAGCAATAATCGTTCAAATGATAATGACAATGATTGCCAGAAATGTAATACAGTTATCATTATTATGATATTAATGATTTCCATAATGATAATAGTAAAAATCGTCACGATATATACGATTATATATACGATATACGATTATGATGATATAATATTTGTTATTAACATTAATATCTTCGTTTTTAATATTTGTATTATTATTATTTTGAAGCCTGTTATGATTTTTATCAATATCATCGATATAATCAAATTAATTGTCGATGCATAATAATACTCTTGCCAAAAATCACTACAACATTTAAATCTACACGATTATAAACACACACACACACACACACACACATACACACACACACACGCACACACACACACACACACACACACACACACACACACACACACACACACACACACACACAACACACACACACACACACACACACACACACATATATATATATATATATAATATATATATATATATATATATATATATATATATATATATATATGTATATACATACATATATACACACACACTAACATTCATATACAATGTATATACTAGGAGCTGAAATCCGGTCATATTAAGTATAATACATGCATATATAGCTATATATATCTATATATATTCTATATTCATTCAGCTTTTTAAAATCCGCTGTTGGATGTTGGCTTTCCCCAGAATTTTGCACGGCGCTATGTCTCCAGCTTTCCGGTACCAGCGATTTTGAACCTTATCGAGGTTACCTCGCCAGTGGGGTTTCTGTCGTCCTTGATCTTCGGTGTCCTCGTTGGTGTGTTATGCGTGTTATCCCTTTCTTACCGGTTCTCCTCGACACGTACCCTGCCCAGTTTCATTGTCTATAGCAGTGGTTTCCAACCTTTTTTTTTTACGCCCGCACCCCCTTTGAAATTTTACAAAAAAAGAAAAAAGAAAAAAATCCATTCAGTGTCTCTTTTTTTCCTGTCTCTTGATTATGAGTAATAAATAGATTAATTGCTTGTCTTTAAGATGGACACTTCTCGCACCCCAGAGGATGCGCTGCATTGGTCGTGATTTTAGTATTTGCCTCGTTGTGAGATTCCATGTTTCTGCGCCATATATGACTGTTGGTAAGATGCAATGATTGTAAATTCTTCTTTTTAGGACAACTAACACACCTTTGTCTTTGACTACAGAATTGGCTCTTCCGAAAGCCTGCCAGACCATGGTGGTTCGGCGCTTAGTCTCTTGTTCCTTTGATGCGGAACTCAACGAGATGAACTGGCTTAGGTAGATGTAATGATCAATTTCACCGATTTCGTTGACGATACAGTTAGATCTGGGTCTTCATCCACATATTTGTTTTTCATGATATTGGTTTCACTAAGGTTTATGGTGAGGCCTACTTTTTAACTAGCTATGTTGAGGTCATTTAGCATCCGTTGTAGTTCTTCTGTGGTGCTCGCAAAGATGATAATATCATCAGCAAACCTGAGATGACTGAGGTATGGTTCATATGATTTGCCTTGCATACGTCATCCGCTACAAATCCGTCCGATTTTCTATCTCTTGACGACTTTTTGTCATTTGTCGTGGCGCTGGAGGCGTAAGCTTACTGCGGCTCCTGGAAATCGTGCATTTTATACCCTCTGTAATACCATTATTATCAATTTGCGCAAATGGATATGAGGGACAGCATTGCTTTGTTTTTTAAATTGTTTTTCTACTTCTTATCGGTTTGGTGACTTCCCGGGTCTCATCAGAAGTGACGGTCGCTGGCAAGGCACCGTTTGGCCACCATCTCGACGAAGGCCTCAGCCCTGGTCACGGCCTCAGCGGTGCCCTCGAGCACCATTGGCAGCTTGACGCTGGTCCTTACAAACTTGACGCCAAAGTCTCGCTCGATCTTGGCGATCAGGGTTCTTCCTTTTCCATTTTTTTCTCCTCTCTATTCTTTCTCTCTCCTTTGTTTGTTTCTTTTTTTCTCTCTTTCCTCTTCCTGTCGTATCTTATGTTTTTTCCTCATCAATACTCATTCCTTCCCAGTTTAGTGTGCGGAAGATTTCTAGGCATGCTGTAAAGAGCTGGGAAGAGCTTGCTTGACACCCTTTTTGAGTCGGAATGGATGGGAATCTTTGTGAAGTCGGATATAGGAAATGGCTTCTTAATATATGTCCTAGTACTTTGATAGATTTTAATTCTACCCCTTGTTATTTAAGGCCTTCGGTGGCTTCTGGAACTTCTATCGAATCAAAGGCTTTGTTGCAGTCAACCAGGCCAGTGACTAGAGGAATTTTGTAATCAGCGCATTTTTCAATCAGCTGGTTAGTGCCATGGGGTTGGTCAATTGTCGAGAATCCTTTTCGGCTTCCTCATGAGGTTTTTAATTCAGTACTCTATTTTGTCTGTAACTATTTTCGCAAAAAAAGAGAAAGAAATGTAAATAATATTGAGCAATATTTCTTTTATCACCCTTTTTGAAGAGGAGGACTGTGATGGCTTCTTTCCTGTTCTCTGGTACTTTGCCAGTTTGCTGTAGATGGTTTCTCCTGCAGCCTTAATAGGGTCAATAGTGATTTCCGGCCCAGGTGATTTAGCCTACTTTGAAGAGTAAATATGCATATGAATATACTTTATATAAATAGATAATTAAATATAACGGTTGTGCGTTGAAAAGGAAAAAAAGGAATTGGACGATAGATTCAAGGTGTTTCCTTACAATACCGGAGAGAACATAGGTCTGAGCAAAGACTAAGTAATGTGTTGTACATAACAAGAAGAGGAGGCAAGGTAATGAGTGTGAAATGCAATGTTTTCTCGGAGGTGACTCAAAGAAACATCAGAGATAAAAGGAGATTTAACGGATACACAGAGAAACGTGCGAGGAACTGAAAGAATATAACGTGAGAAAGGACTATTTTGTAATGGCTTCCAATCCAAGATTAATATTTTTCGAACAAATAAGAGAAAGCGCAGAAGACAAAACTGAAAATAAAGTGGGAGAAATTAAAGAATAGATGAGAATTTTGCGTGAAGTCCAGGGCAGAGGAACAGGCTTGGTTAGGTGACCAAGCTCCGTTGTGTGTCTCCACGGGAAGAACTCTGCTGGTCGGCAAGGAGACGGTAAGGTGAGGCTGGTGGAACGAGGTCTGGGTGAGGCTTATGAAGGCAAATGGAGATGGTGAGGGTTAGAGAAGCATGGATCAAAGAGATAAAGAAGCAAGAAAAGGACAAGGGCGGAAGAGGAAGCAGAAAATCAGCGTTTCCTTGGTATTACCTCAAAATTCAGCAAGTCACATGATGTCACCTCTCTATAACAAAACAAAACGGATAAATGATTTGTTGAATGCTAATTACACTTCATACCAAAGAGTTGTATTCGAAGTTGAAGACCAGTGCCAAACTGCACTGCATCATTTTTGTGACATGTGATATCGTACTTTTCACATATGCTTTAAACTGAATGAATAATACGTGTATGAAAAAATGATTGTTTGGGATCATAAACCACACAAATGAATTGTTTAAATGTAATTCCCGCAATGCTGTAAGGACAAACCACAGAATGAAGAAATAACATTGGAATTTAGTAGAAGTTCAGCGGCAGATGCCCTTGAAGTGAATGAGAATGGCAAAGTGACGGGGCCAAACTAATACGTTCTGGGACATGAACAGCACTGATGAGCGGAAATGAAGCCCAAATTTTGTAAACGTTCCTACGAAGAAGGAACACCGAAGAATGCGTACATATAGAAGAATGAAACTGATACCCGAATGATTAAGACTTAAGAAGAAATCACGAAAAGAAAAATTAGCACGGAAATATGAAATGGTAAAAAACAGTATGGTCGGGAAAAGGAACAAGATACACATTTTCCCTGAAAACAGTTTGAGACGACTGCACACTGTCTTTGTAGATTTCTAGGCAGGGAGTGTGGTGTTTGAGAGCAAAGAAGGGACAGTAGTGGGAAGAATGAGACACTGAAGATGGATATGCAAGGAGCAAGGACCCATGTTAGAAGTAATGTTGGTTTACAAATTTCCCAATTAAGGCAGGACAGATTTGAACTTAGTCGTTTGCTTTTGGTCTTGTTGTGGATGTGATGAAAAGCGTAGTGCATGTAGTACCTTATACACGATCAGATTGGCAGGGAAGGAAGAAGGAAAGGTAAATGTCTTGGAGCAACAGAAGCTGACGATGGGGAATGGGAGGCAAAAAATAACTCGTTTTTAGCAAACTGGTTGGGACAATTGAAAGAAATCTAGTTTTTATATGACATTAAAGTGAAATGAAGAGCATACAAGTCGGCAGTCAGACCAGATTGAGGTACAGGGCCTGGAACCCGACCTATTAAGAAACTACGAAAACAAGTTCTATGTAGCAGGTGAAAAAAACCGAGGCGGATGCGCGGGCGGCGAGGAGGACACACTAGTGGAAGGAAAAGTACTAAGAATGATATAGAGAAGACTATTGGAATGGATGAAGTATTAGCGGCCTCCAGCGTTCAAAAGGTGGCCCTACAAGCCGCTGTGCCGGAGCGGGATTCCCCTGAACTCTCGCGCAACTGCAGCACGGCGTGCGGGTGCGGCCACTGCAGTTGCATCCTGGCCAAATATCATCACTGAGATTTTTAACAGATACTACAAGCTTTATTATGGAAGTTGTTCTCGCAACAGAGTCCCGTGGGGAAGAAGAATGGAGGAAGTTAAAAATAATAATGACAAAATTTTAAACTACACAACTGCAATTCCGGCAGACGACACCCGGGCGGCCTCCCATGACTCTCGGTATATATAAATATGACGTACCTTCTTAAAAATAACAAGCACCACTTCGTTTCCTGCTTTCATTTGCATAGTATAAGTACAGAGAGCGTGGACAGAATAATAAGAATGAAATAAGAACCGTTCTCATTATAAGCACATAAAAAGAAGGAAATTATGCATTGATATTCGTATTTGAATATCCGTACGTTTAAGGAGAAAGAACTTCAAATTTGTATTGCTACTGGTAAGATGATGATAGTGATTGCAACAATGTTTGCAATAATGACAGTAATAATAATCATAAAGTAATTATAGCAGCGGTTGCAATACTCGTGGAATCATGGCATAAGAATATAACGATGAAAGTAATTAGGAAAATATTATCAGAACTGTTTACTGGACCTGAAGATGATCGAAATAGTATATTCCTTGCATTGAATTTACCATGTTTTATGTTCTATCAACAGTGATGAAAGGATAAAAATAATATTCCTGATAATACTCAAATAGACATAGAGAAATGGTTATATGACTATCATCATCATTATTATCATTATCATCATCAATCCTCATTATGATTTTAATGAATTATAATCATTATCATTGTTATTATCATTATCATTGTCATTGTTATTATTATTATCATTATTATATTATTACAACTACTCCATGATTATTATTATCATTATCATTATAATCATCATTATCATTATTATTTTTA
>NW_020870529.1:755113-757613 GCF_003789085.1 Penaeus vannamei | reverse complement strand
AAACATCTTTTTGTCTACATTTGCGCAGAACTATGACAATTCCTTTTTGAATACCTATCTTGAAGATAGGGTTAATATTGTAACAGAAGTTATCAATATTATATTAGGACTCAGTTGTTAACAGACCTGAGCCTTTGTGGAAATCATGTAATGCTTTGCAGGAGATCCCTGGCGTAGCAGAATTCTATGCATCCTTGATTGGCGCATTGACGTTCACTTTCATATTTTAAGTTCGAATGAACGAACAGGTTGATTATATGAAACTATTGCTTATCTGCAGAGCTAATCTGCGGACGGATGATGAAACAAGTGCGCGGAAAGGTCAAAATAATTTTAAGCGCAGAGGATGATTTTAAAAGAACTAAGCGTGTACTGTAAGTTACCCGAGAACTACATTTGCGCGGACAGAATTTGACCAAATAATTTCGGGGTCTGCGCGGGGAAGGCGTTCCCCGCGCAGACCAAACTCTACAGTCTGACACACACACGTATATACATATATATACACACATGTATATGTGTGTGTGTGTATAAGTATATAACAAACACACACACACACACACACACACACACACACACACATATATATATATATATATATATATATATATATATATATATATATATATATACATATATCATCATCATCATCATCAGCCTGAGTCAATCCACTGGAGGACGTAGGCCTCTCCCATTCTTTTCCAGGTTTTCCTGTCTTGCGATGTTTGTTTCCAGTCTTGGCCCCCAAATTTCGCTATTTCGTCGCGCCATCGTGTCATTGGTCTGGCTCTTGGCCTCCTGAAGTTATTTATAGTCCAGTCTGTAACTTTCTTTGTCCATCTGTCGTCTTGTCTCCGACATACATGCCCTGCCCATTGCCATTTCTTCTTTTTAATGCTCTTTTTGAGTGGGACTCTGCTGTTGAACATAACCTTCGTCTTTTTCTTGTTCATCTTAAGTCCGACTTTTAGGCTTTCTCTATTCAGATCGTTTATTAATTGCTGCAGTTCATCAGCTGATTCACTAAATAGAACAATGTCGTCTGCAAATCTTAGCTTGTTTAGGTGTTCGTCTCCTATTTCTATACCCTTCCCTTCCCATTCTAGTTTCTTGAATATTTCCTCGAGGCAGGCTGTAAACAGCTTTGGTGAGATGGTGTCGCCCTGTCTAACGCCTTTTTAATTGGTATTTTATCAGTTGCTGCATGGAGTTTGATGGTTGCTGTCCCATCTTTGTATATATCTTCCAATATATTACAATATACCTCCTCTACTCCCTGTTGTTGAATAGCACCTAATACTGCTGGTATTTGTGCAGAGTTAAATGCCTTTTCATAATCGATGAATGCCATACACAGGGGTTTCCTATATTCGTTTACTTTTTCTCTTATTTGGGTGAGCGTGTGGATGTGATCTGTTGTTGAGAATCCGCTGCGGAAGCCTGCCTGTTCTCTTGGCTGGCTGGAATCCAGACTCAGAGATGCGAGCTGTAATGACTTTCGTGAACAGTTTGTAAATAACTGAAAGGAGGCTTATGGGTTGGTAATATTTTAAATCCTTTTTATCGCCTTTTTTGTGTAGCAAGATAATTGTTGCATTTTTCCAGGCTTTCGGAGTTTTTCCGCTGAGAAGGCATTTGTTAAAAAGATTGGCTAGTTTCACTGTTGCGATGTCTCCTGCATCTAATATGAGGTCTATACTAATTCCGTCTTCGCCTGGTGTTTTCCCTCTCTTCATGCCTTTAAGTGCTCTTTTTATTTCTTCTTTTGTGATATTAGGTACGTCGCTAGTTACCGCGTTTGCTTCTATTTGTGGCTGTTCGTTTGAGTTGTATAGATCCCTGTAAAAGTCTTCTACTACTTTGATGATTTCATTCTTGTTATATGTTACTTCTCCGTCTGGTTTCTTAATTGCATACATTTGATTTCTCCCTATTCCTAGTCTTCTTTTAGCTGCTTTCATGCTGGTACCTGAAATCACTGCTTCATTTATTATTTGAGTATTGAATTTCCGTACATCTTCTCCCTTCTTTTTATTTATGGTCTTTGTTAGTTCAACCAATTCTATCTTGTCCCTGTTTGACGATACTTTCATGTCTCTACGTTTTTGCATAAGCTGTTTAGTTTCTACCGAGAGCTTGCTGGAGCTTCGATTGTCGTTCTTGCCGCCTACTTCAAGTGCAGCTTCTTTTATTATGTCATTGAACTGTTTATTGATTTGGTCGATGTTGAGATCTTCGTCGCGTAGGAGTGAATATCTGTTTTGGATGTTTAGGTTAAATTCTGTTGTTCTGATCCTCAAGTTAGCCAAGTTTGGCTGTGGTTTACACATTAGTTTGTTCCTTTCCCTTCTGAGGTGTATTTTAATTTCGCCTCTCACCATTCTATGGTCGCTGCCTACATTTACTTTATTTATAACCTCTACATATTTTATTATATCGCGCCTATTTGAAATTATGGTCAATTTCGTTTTTGACGTCAGAAAGCGACTTCCATGTCCAC
>NW_020870529.1:745113-747613 GCF_003789085.1 Penaeus vannamei | reverse complement strand
TTGGACACATGGTCCCGCCAACAGTACCCCATGATCTGGCGCAAGGACCTATTACAAAAGGCTTCAAGCCGAGCCTCCAAGGCACAGGACAATGTCCAGGTTTCACTACCGTATAGCAAAACTGGCATTATCAGGGCCTTGAAAACCCGTAGCTTGGTCCTTCTGCACAGGTACCGACATCTCCAAATACTCTTGTTGAGAGAGTTCATGACCCTTGCTGCCAGGCCAATCCGTCTGCTGACTTCATGGTCTGACAGCCCAGAGTTATGAACTACACTACCAAGGTATGTAAAGCTCTCTGTGACTTCAATGTCCTCGCCGCAAGCACGTACCGACTGAACAGGTTCTCCTAACAAGTCCCCAAATTCCTGGACCTTGGTCTTGGTCCAGGAGACCTCTAGACCTAAGGGCTTCGCTTCATTGCTAAATGCATCCAGAGCCGCCACTAGGGTTTCCAAAGACTCAGATAGAATGGCAACGTCATCAGCAAAGTCAAGGTCTGTAACCTTGATATTACCCAGTGTTGCTCCACAATGACTTTGAACAGTAGCTCTGCCCAGTATCCAGTCCATGCAAGTGTTGAAAAGAGTTGGTGCTAGGACACAGCCTTGCCTCACTCCTGAACTAACAGGAATGAAGCTCGACAGGCCCCCACCACACTTTACAGCACTTTTAGTACCAGTATACAGGCTTGCTATTAGTCCAATAATCCTTGTTGGAATTCCTTTCAGCCTCAGGATCTCCCAAAGTGACTCCCGATGCACCGTATCGAACGCCTTCTTGAGGTCGATGTAAGCTGCAAGCAGCCCACGCCCGAACTCACGGCAGCGCTCTACAATGACTCGAAGCGTGAGGATACGGTCTATTGTGGACTTACCAGGAGTGAATCTGGATTGCTCCAGTCTCTGGTGCCTCAGTAGATGGTCTCTGATACGTCTCAGAAGGATGTGGGCGAGAACCTAGCCTGGTATACTGAGCAGTGTGATGCCTCGGTGAATGCTGCAGTCCCAACGATCCCCCTTCCCCTTCCAGAGAGGGATGACCACACCCCTCAACAGGTCAGGAGGAATGGAACCGGACCGCCAGATGGCAGCCAGGACAGCATGTAACCCCCGTGCCATAGATTCACCACCAGCCTTTAACAGTTCAGATGGTATGCCGCAGATACCCGCTGCTTTACCACTCTTCAGCTTGGAAATCGCCCCCCTAACTTCAGATAGGGAGGGAGGGTCCTCACTGATGGGTGGATCCGGCAGCGGGATCTCGACACTACCCGCATCCAAGTTAACTGTTGGTGGGTCAACCTGGTACAGCTGCTCAAAATACTCAGCCCAACGTTCCCGCACCGCAACAGGATCTGAAACGATCTGAACACTTACTGAGCGAACTGCTGTCACCTGTGAAGAGGGCTTGGAGTTCAGGTTTCTCAGGGCTTGGTATGCAGGACGAAGGTCATTTACTAAGAAATGGCCTTCTACCTCCTCTGCAAGACTCCTAATAAACTGTTCCTTGTCCCTTCTTAACAGGGACCGAGTTCTGCGCACATGAGAACGGTGCAATTCCCGATCCCCTGTCAGACGAGCCGCACGACATGCATCTGTGGCTTCCAGTGTCTTCCGCGAGATGGAATTCTGTACTGCTCTCGGGCATACACCAATAGTATCTTGAGCTGCATCAAGCGTTTCACGCTTAAAGGTATCCCACAGAAGAACAGGGTCTGTCAGACTGCCAAGCACTGCGAAACGATCAGAGATTGCCTCAGCAAACCCGCGGGGCACACTCCCCCTCCCTCAGCCTGTCCAAATGAAACACCCTAGGGTGATCATTTGACCGCTGGGGGGTTTTGAAGTGGACCCGGAGGGTAGCCACAACCAATCTATGGTCAGTACCACAGAACTCAGCACTCCTGTACACCCTGCAATTCTGAAGGATCCTCCAAGGGGTGCTAACGAGTATGTGGTCGATTTCCTTGGCTGCATTACCCGCATCACTGTACCATGTCCAGCGATGTGGGTCTGGGCGCTGGTACCAGGAGCCAGAAATCCTCAATTTCTGGGACCTAGCAAAGTCCCGGAAAAGGAGGCTATTCTCGCTACCGGCATCAGCTCCTGAACCATGGGGACCGACAGACATCTCATAACCAGCTCGATCACAGCCAGATACCGCATTGAAGTCACCCAGAACAATGCCAATATCTCGCCGGGGACATCTGTCTACCACAGATGTCAAGTTTACAAACATCAGTAGGAGCATACACAGCAATAAGAGACATGAAGCCAAAAGATAGCTTCAATCTCAATACCATTATACGCTCTTCAACAGGAGTAACCTCTACTATCGAGGGCTGGAGTCTGCTGGAGATGGCAAATGGCTATCCCTGGACGATGGTGGCCGGCTCACTGCGGGCCCGACCAGTAAAATAGGTGTAGCCACCTACAACAGGTCATGCTGCGCCAGCGCTCCTCACCACCAAGAGAGCAGCCACCTCAACTCTCAGCCT
>NW_020870529.1:740571-745013 GCF_003789085.1 Penaeus vannamei | reverse complement strand
TGTGTAAATCTATATTACATTCAGTACTATATTATATATTAATATAATATATATATATATATATATATATATATGTATATATATATTTATATATATATATATATATTATTATATATGTATATATATATATATATATATATAATTATATATATATATATATATATATATATACATATATATATATATCATCATCATATTCATCATCAGCCTGAGTCAATCCACTGCAGGACGTAGGCCTCTCCCATTCTTTTCCAGGTTTCCTGTCTTGCGATGTTTGTTTCCAGTCTTGGCCCCCAAATTTCGCTATTTTCGCGCCATCGTGTCATTGGTCTGGCTCTTGGCCTCCTTAAGTTATTTATAGTCCAGTCTGTTACTTTCTTTGTCCATCTGTCGTCTTGTCTCCGACATACATGCCCTGCCCATTGCCATTTTTTTCTTTTTAATGCTCTTGAGTATATCTTCTACCTTCGTCTGTTCTCTGATCCACGTCGCCCTCTTCCGATCTCTCAGGCTAATTCCCATCATCGATCTTTCCATCCCTCTCTGGGCGCTTATTAGTTTCCTCTCCAGTAACCTGGTTGTAGTCCATGTTTCTGACCATAGGTCATAACTGGGAGGACGCATTGATTAAAGACTTTTCTTTTTAAGCACAATGGCAAGGAACCTCTTAGTGTGCTACTGTGCCTGCCGAAGGCACTCCAGCCTAGACTGATTCGTCGCTTTATTTCCTGTTCACTTGATGTGCCTGTCTGCACGAGTTGTCCTAGGTATATATACCTGTCTACTACCTCTAGTGCTTCGCCTTGTACATGTATTTGTTTGAGTGGGACTCTTGTTTTCTTATCTTAAGTCCGACTTTTAGGCTTTCTCTATTCAGATCGTTTATTAATTGCTGCAGTTCATCAGCTGATTCACTAAGGAGAACAATGTCGTCTGCAAATCTTAGGTTGTTTAGGTGTTCGTCTCCTATTTTGATACCCTTCCCTTCCCATTCTAGTTTCTTGAATATTTCCTCGAGGCAGGCTGTAAACAGCTTTGGTGAGATGGTGTCGCCCTGTCTAACGCCTTTTTTAATTGGTATTTTATCGGTTTCTGTGTGGAGTTTGATGGTTGCTGTCCCATCTTTGTATATATCTTCCAATATATTACAATATACCTCCTCAACTCCCTGTTGTTGAATAGCACCTAATACTGCTGGTATTTGTACAGAGTCAAATAATAATCGATGAATGCCATACACAGGGGTTTCCTATATTCGTTTACTTTTTCTCTTATTTGGGTGAGCGTGTGGATGTGATCTGTTGTTGAGAATCCGCTGCGGAAGCCTGCCTGTTCTCTAGGCTGGCTGGAATCCAGACTGTCAGAGATGCGAGCTGTAATGACTTTCGTGAACAGTTTGTAAGTAACCGAAAGGAGGCTTATGGGTCGGTAATTTTTTAAATCCTTTTTATCGCCTTTTTTGTGTAACAAGATAATTGTTGCATTTTTCCAGGCTTTCGAGTTTTTCCGCTGAGAAGACATTTGTTAAAAAGATTGGCTAGTTTCACTGTTGCGATGTCTCCTGCATCTAATATGAGGTCTATACTAATTCCGTCTTCGCCTGGTGTTTTCCCTCTCTTCATGCCTTTAAGTGCTCTTTTTATTTCTTCTTTTGTGATATTAGGTACGTCGCTAGTTACCGCGTTTGCTTCTATTTGTGGCTGTTCGTTTGAGTTGTATAGATCCTGTAAAAGTCTTCCACTACTTTGATGATTTCATTCTTGTTATGTGTTACTTCTCCGTCTGGTTTCTTAATTGCATACATTTGATTTCCCCCCTATTCCTAGTCTTCTTTTTAGCTGCTTTCATGCTGGTACCTGAAATCACTGCTTCATTTATTATTTGAGTATTGAATTTCCGTACATCTTCCTCTTCTTTTTATTTATGGTCTTTGTTAGTTCAACCAATTCTATCTTGTCCCTATTTGACGATACTTTCATGTCTCTACGTTTTTGCATAAGCTGTTTAGTTTCTACCGAGAGCTTGCTGGAGCTTCGATTGTCGTTCTTTCCGCCTACTTCAAGTGCAGCTTCTTTTATTATGTCATTGAACTGTTTATTGATTTGGTCGATGTTGAGATCTTCGTCGCGGAGGAGTGAATATCTGTTTTGGATGTTTAGGCTAAATTCTGTTGCTCTGATCCTCAAGTTAGCCAAGTTTGGCTGTGGTTTACTCATTAGTTTGTTCCTTTCCCTTCTGAGATGTATTTTAATTTCGCCTCTCACCATTCTATGGTCGCTGCCTACATTTACTTTATTTATAACCTCTACATTTTTTTATTATATCGCGCCTATTTGAAATTATGAAGTCAATTTCGTTTTTGACGTCAGAAGGCGACTTCCATGTCCACTTCCGTTCTAGTCTTTTTTCGAAGAATGTATTCATGATACTGAGTGATCGAGCCTCCGCAAATTCGACTAGCATTTGTCCCCTCTCGTTCCTAGTGCCTATTCCATGGTTCCCTACTGCGGTTTCGCCCTCTGTCTTTTTACCTATTTTGGCATTAAAATCCCCCATAATTATTGTGAAATGGGTTTTTTGTTCTCTCGCTGGCTAAGTGAACCTTCATAGAAGCTCTCTATTTCTTCATCACTGTGGCTGCAGGTTGGAGCATAGACTTGAATAATTTTTAAGTTGTACCTAGTTTTAGTTTTATTGTTACAGAAGCCACTCTTTCGCTGACACTATAGAATTCTACATGTTCTTTTCTAAGCGTTTGTGTATTAAGAATCCTACCCCTAATTCCTGTTTGCTACCCAGAGGTTTTCCTCTCCAATAGAGCACGTGTCCCTCATTTATTAACTTCTGCTCTTCACCTAGTCTTCTAACTTCGCAGAGTCCTACTACATCCCATTTAATGGAAGAGTTCCTCTAGTAAAGCTAGTAAGTCGGATTCAGTTCTCATGGTCCTTATATTGTATGTGCAAAGGTTCATCAACGTGGGGCGGCCTGTCTTTACCCGGATATTTTTAGCACCCTGCTCCGGAGCGATCCTGATCGCCGCCGTAACCAGGGGCTCCTTCGCCTCCGGGGAATGGGGGCCGTTCCTGGATGCGTTTGTTCATGGAGGTGGACAGCCGATTTACCTCCCACCTACTGGCTTAGGTGTATCTTGGTGGGAGGGGAGTAATTTAGCCGGAATGCCATTGATAAGTCCCCCCAGCAGGTTTGGTCCTACCTGGAGTGGACTTAGGAGCGGCAATGCACGGCCTGCTCACTACTCCCGTGAGCTGGGCTTAATTATCAGAAGTGCATATATGTTTATTTTATTTTATTTATTAACTTCATTTGTGCGTATGTGCACCTGATGCAGACATATTCATTCCTGCACATGCTCTAAGTACTACGCATATGCTCATTCCCACGCATATGCATATGCAAGCATACACTTTTATTCTTGTATCTATGCTTATGGATATGGATACTTATTCTTACGTTATGAATAACTACATACATGTCCATCATAGTCTGGCCTAGTAATATGTTCACATCGCCTGTCCGTTTATGCGCTTGTTATATGTTATTGATAAGTGAGTGAGTATACATGAGTGTATACTCACCCGTGTATATGTAAACACCCCTTTTTGCATACCTCGCAAACTACCTATCATATACATACGCATGTATCTATCCCTGCATGTGCTCACGCATCCGTATATGAGCACATACATTTGCAGCATACACTAGTGCCCCCCCCCCTTTACATATGTGTATATATCTGTACTTGCTTTACATATAACTACCTCTACGTACATACATACGTACATACATACATACACTTAATTATTTATCCACCTTCCTACATCCTGCACACACCTATATACGTATACACATATAAATACCTACATATGTCTACCTATACATTCACCCACGCATACACATAAACACGCACATTATATATACCTATATACACATACACATATATACATGCTTATATAAACATGTAAATGTACACATTCATGCATGAATATATACACCATATGTACAAATTTGCATATTTACGCCTTTAAACCCATGTATACCCTCATGTATAAGCACGGAACATACCCATATATAATGTACTCTATCACAAAGCTATATGGAACCTTATAGCCTTACGTAGACAACAGCAGCATACATACCCATGTATCCGCACATGAATTTAAACTCGCCTACACTCATATGAACCTGTACGCATGTACATGCGCACATATGCACCTGCGCACTTTCGTGCCTACGCGCTCATACTCGCGCACGAACGTATGAACAGTCTGCATAGGCGCACACACGCACTCCATTATAATGAGCCCATGCATTATAATGTCCTTAAATTGTAGTGTTGCAGCAGAGGAATTGAGGGAAGGATGCGGGTGGTGTGGGAGGATTTAGGATGGTATTGGAGGGGGTAAGGATGGGGTTTGGAT
>NW_020870529.1:728071-733071 GCF_003789085.1 Penaeus vannamei | reverse complement strand
TGTCAGGCATTTCATTTGTCCCGTATCAGTCTCTCTCTGCTCCCCTCCTTTTCCTTCTTCTTTCTCTCTCTCTTCTCTTCTCTCTTCTCTCTCTCTCTCTCTCTCTCTCTCTCTCTCTCTTCGTCTCTCCTCATCTCTCATTCGTCTCCTTCTTCATCTCGTCTCTCGTTCTCTCTCCTTCTCATCTTCGTACTCCCTCCTTACCCTCCTCCCCTCCCACTCTCCTCTCTCTCTCTCCGTCTCTCTCTCTCATCGTTTTCTCTCTCCCTCTCATCTCTCCTCTTCTCCTCTCTCATCTCTCTCCTTCCCTCGTCACTCTCTCCCCCCTACTCTCTCTCTCTCTCTCCTGCTCCCTCTCTCCCTCTCCCTCACATCTCTCTCTCTCTCTCTCTCACTTCCCTCCTCCCGTCCTCTCCCCTTCCTCATCCTTCTCCCCTCTCCTCTCTCACTCTCTGCTCTTCTTCTCACTCTCTTTCTCTTCTCTCTCTCTCTCACTCCCTCTCCTGCCTCTCCTTTCCCTCACTCTGCCCCCCTCTTTCTCCTCTCTCCTCTCTGTCCGTCCCTGACGCCTCCCCTCCAACCCTTTCTTCTTCTCTCTTCTCTCTGCTTCCTTCCCATTCCGCCCTCTTTTCTGTTTCTCTCTCCCTCTCAGCCCCTCCTCTCTCTCAGATCTTTGTCTCTCTCTCATCCTCAATCTCTTACGGGCTGTAACTGCAACTATTTTTTTTTTAAGTATATCTTTTAGATTCTCGCTTGCACGAGATGACATCGGTTCGATGCTCGCGCCGGCTGCAGGTCAGCTCCATCCCGCTACAAGTGCAGTTCATTACTTCTCGCGCTCTGGTTCTCTCTCTCGATACGGGATGATAGATCCCGGAGCATTCGTTAGTCGAGAAACTGGCCCTGTTGATCAGCCTCGAAGATCGATTTTGATATTGTCGGGTCCTAAACAGCGTATCTACCTAACTATCTGCCGATTCATTCACTCTCGTCATACCGTTCTCCAATCATCATCATCTACTCATATGTATCTTCTTTGATCCTCTCTTTTCCTCTCTTCTCTCTGCCTAATCCCTCACCCTCACCCCCCCCTCTCTCTCATGTGCCGCTCCCTCCCCCCTTCTCTCTCTTCAGTGGCTCCCTCGCCTCCCCTCCACCTGCTTTCTCTTTGCCTTGCTTTTAGCGCCTGATCTGGCCTTCATTCCTTCCATCTTTTCTTTCTCTCATCTCCCTCCGGTCTCTCATCTCTCTGCCTCCATCCTTCCCGTCACCTTCCTCCATTCCTTTGTCTGTCCCCAACTAGTCCTCGATCCTCGTTCCTGGGCCTCCATGACCTTCCCCACTGCCAGCCCCCCTCTCTCCCCCCTTAATTGCATGTCCCTTCTCTGCTCCTCGCGTTTTCTGACCTCCTCTCGCGCCTCAACCCTTCTTGTCCTCTCTCGGTCTGGCCTCCACCATACCCTTCTCTTTCTCTTCTCTTTCCTCTCTCTTCTGGATTTCACTTTCATAAGAATCCTCTCTCAACTCTCGATTCATATCTATCAGAATCAGTCTTCTTCTCCTTCTCATCTTTTCAGTTTAGATATGATTTGATTCGGATAATGGCTCTCCTGCTCTCTCTTCTCGTCTCGATTCCTCTCATTCTCGTCTGCTTCTCTCCTTCCTCTCAGACTCGTCTTCTGCTCTCTCCTCTCTCTCTCTTCTGCCTCACCCTCGCTCTCCCTCGCTCTGCTCTCTTCTTCTTTACCCCCCTCTCTCTCTTCTGCCCACTCTTTTCCTCCCTCCCCTCGCCCTCTCTCTCGTCATCCCTCTCTCTCTTTCTGTTCGTCTCCTTCGCATTTTCAGTCGATCTTCCTCGCCGCTTCGGCCCAAATAGGTTATGGCTAACGTCCCGCTCGACAGCCATTAAGACGTTTCAAGCCGTCACTCCCCAGATGTCTTTGGAGTGAAAATGAAGTAAGAGAGAGGCAGGGTCGAGGAGAATAGAGAATGTCGGAGGAAGAAGTTTGGAAATAGAAGTCTCGTGATCACCACCACTTCTGTCTTCGAATCCTTTTCAGTATGCAAAAAAGTAAAATAGTGTGGAAAATTAAATTTCATGAAGACAACTATGCAAATAGTAATAAAGTCCGCAGTCTTCTCCGTCAGAACGCGGACTCCTTTCAGCATTAATCGTTTTTTTTCTGTGTATAATTATTTTGTGGATTCGCTGTTCTAAAGGAATTACATTAATTTTCCTCAGTACTTTATTATTGGGAGAGAAGCAGAAGCGAAGTAAATCCACGATGACTTCATTTATTTGGCTTTAGATGTGTAAGAAGACCGCTAGGGCCAGTGGGATGGCCCGGCGGCAGCCATACTATGAGGCTATAACACAGCTCACTCGCGGGACTTTGTTAAGGCCAAGTTTGCGTGCGGGTCGTTTCAGGCTCTCGGCGCTCGCCCGCCCGCCAACCTGTGCCTTCTGCCAACTCGCGGCAGGAATTCTTCACTCTTCCTTTCTCTTACTTATCCACAAACGCACAAATGTTCACGCCTTCGCATATTCATGCAAATATACGTTTGCTTCTCACCCGTATGTATGTGTAGGTGTGTGTGTGGGCGCGTGTGTTAGTGTGTGCGCGTGCATATGCGTAATTTCATTGGTAAAGTCTCGATACCCGGTAACTTGATCGCTTATGCATCTACAGCTGGTAAAGCACCTGCAATTCTTGTTTCGCCTCCTCTTTCATCTGGTGCGCTGCTTCTGACGGATGGAACTCAAAAGAAAATGTCAACTGAATACAACACATCAAGGAGTGATGGTCAAGCAGCATGAACATTTTTCGCTCACATTTTGGCGATAAGTATTTTTCATTTATAATTTATTTATAAGGGTACAAAAAAGAAACAACGAGTTAATAAAGGTGATGGTTAATCGCTTAATGGTTACCAGTGATGGTTAACTGGTAAATCAATTATCGTTTCGGCGAAAAAATGTGACGAGATTTAAGTACTTTTGATAATCAAATCGCGGTGGTCCGCGTTTCCTTGAAAGCTTGAATTGCAAATATGTATGCATTCATGAGTAACTGATAACACATTTCATTATATATGTTATTTCACTGCTTCACCATCATTTTTCCCTATTTCCTGCCAGTGATTATTATGTTCACCTCCTGTTGATTTTTTTTTTTTTTTTCGAAAACCGATTTTATAATATTGAGAAGTTATGCCTTAGCAAATTCTACTACACTGTACCTAATCTGACAACTCACCCAAAATCTGGAATGCTTCCATTCATAAAATCTCTTTTGAGAAAAAGATAAGAAGTGGTGATAATTGCAAGTTCATTTCTAGAAAAAAATGCACGTCACAGCCAGCTGACCAGAATAAAAAGGGAACGACATACCGGAGTATCTTAAAGTCCAGGGTGAGTTGCCACTTTCTTTCCTGAGACTGGAAGCAGTATGGCATCCGAAGGCCTGTGCGTCCAAAGGTGTTGTCAGACCATCATATTTATGGTCTAAAAACACCTTTCACGCGCTGCCTTCACTTGTCCTCTCACAATTCTGGCTGCGACGACAGTGGAGATGACTTAATGAAATACAGTGAAGCCCAAGACCGATGGAGACAGACACCCAACCTTGTCCTTTTACTGTGACTGCAGTAAAAGGACAAGGATTAAAAGGATTCCACAATCCCTTTTCCACATCATCTCTAGGTTAGTACCACTGGGGAAGCCCAGTGAACTTTTGCCCCAGCACGACGGTTCTGAGAAAATGCATATCTGACAATTCATACATCCTAGGAAGATAACGAAAAAGGCAGGCCGTCAGCCCCAAAGCCACATAACAAAACGTATTATAATCTCCAAGATTCCTCTAATATCTAAGGAGTTACAATGAGAAACCATTGTTCGTCGACTTTATTAGCCTATATGCTGGTTCCATCCAAGTGAATTTAAAGGAAGCAGAAAATGCATAATTTTGATGTTTTTTTCCAAAGGTATAGTCAATGAAAATAGTAAAAACTGTTAGTAATAATAATGTTCTTTGTTTTATCGTTCTTTTCTCATTTTTATTATCATTGTTAGTATTGTATTTTGTTATTGTATATGAATGTTATTTTCACTGTATCATCATTATTCTTATTATTTACTACTATTATCATTATAGTTAGTAGTAGTAATACCATTCTTATAAACACATTTATTATTGGTATTTCTGCTACTAAGAGACTCATTATTATACATTTTATTGTTAATATCATATTTTTAAAATAATCATCGTGATCATTATCATAATTACTAGTGATTATGATAATTCTTACTATTTTTGTTACTATATTTTTAATGTTATTGTTATTATTATAGTAGTAGTAGCAGTAGTAGTATTGCTATTCTTATTCCTACTCTTTTATTGTCATCAATATTATTATTACTTTCTTTGTTGTTATTATTTTATTATTATCATGATTATCATTATCACTTATTTATAATCATTAAATATTGTTGTTTTTAAGAAAATGTATTTTTATTAATGCTATTATAATAATTATCATTATTATTATCATTGTTATCAATATTACCATCCCTTTTGTTGTTACCTCCACCAAGGAGGTTATGTTTATGGTCGCGTTGATTAGTTTGTTCGTTTATTCGTTGGTTAGAAGGACAACTCAGAATGTTATGATTATTTTTTTTTTTTTTTTTACCAGAAGTATGTCTTAGCCTAACTTAGATTCCATTAAATCTTGGTGGTGATCTGGATCATGATCTGGATTCAGCAATTTTTTAAGGATTGCATGAGTTACCCCTGCAAATGCAACAAAATGTTTTGAACAGACCATAATGAAAATTTTACCAGAGGTGTGTTTATGCTTGTCTTGGATTTCATTAATCTTTGGCGGTGATCCGAATCGTGATCCGACTTTTTTGGATTGCATCAGTTACCCCTATTATCTTGCCTCCACCAAAGAGACTTGGTTTGCGGACGTCACCTGAGTATTTGGGAAAAGTG
>NW_020870529.1:715100-717600 GCF_003789085.1 Penaeus vannamei | reverse complement strand
CTCTCAACAAGAGTATTTGGAGGTGCCGGTAGCTGTGCAGAAGGACCAAACTACGGTTTTCAGGGCCCTGATAATGCCAGTTTTGCTCTACGGTAGTGAAACCTGGACATTATCCAGTACCCTGGAGTCTCGTCTTGATGCCTTTTGTAATAGGTCATTGTGCCGGATCATGGGGTACTGTTGGTGGGACCATGTGTCTAACCAACGGCTGCATCGTGAGACTGGCACAGGACCCGTTATCTGTACAATCCGGGATCGCCAACTCAGGCTATATGGCCACCTGGCTCGCTTTCCACAGGCTGATCCTGCTCATCAGGTTGTTTCTGTAAGAGACAACCATGGGTGGAGGAGGTCTGTGGGACGACCTAGGAGGTCGTGGCTTGGGCAGGTCGATCAAACCTGTCGGGAAGAGCTCGAGATGGGCCGAGTCCCTGCCTGGCGGCTTGCCATGAGGGATCCCAAAAGATGGACGCGGCTCCTGATGATGATGATGATGTAAAAAGTGATATCTGTTGATTCTGTATGTCTGAAGTGTACTGATTTTATTAACTGCACTTTTAACCTTTATTTTGACAGGATTTATGCCTTAAGTTAGACTTTTATGTTCATTTTGTAACTTTTCATTGTCAGTAGTGTTGCCTTATTTTTGTGTTATTTTTTGTTCGCTCACTACACCCATTTTCTTTTATTTTGTTAAGATAGTGTATTGTGACTACTTTATTTGGCAGTATGGCATTCTTTTGCTTACTTTAATGCTTTATAATATTAATTTTGTACAGTCGTTCACTGGATTTATTTCTTATGTTGTGGTATTTCAGTTAATAATAATAAATATTGCGTAAGGTGATCGTGTATTTGGTTTTCCAACCTTGAGCATTCCTTTGATTAATTATTGTTCTAAGAACCTGGTACTCACACACACACACGCACACACACACACACACACACACACACACACACATACATACACACACACACGCACACACACACACACACACACACACAAACACACAAAACACAAACGCACACGGAAACCTGACAGAGAGGTGCGAAAAAGAAGTGTGGCAGAAAACAGGGCGAAGAAAGGGGAGAGAGAGAGAGAACGTGATGAGGGAGGACATATAAATTGCGAAAGAATGTTATTACCCGCGTTTTATTCCCCCGCGCCATTGATCACGCCCTTCAGCAAATATTTTGACGATGGCTCTCCCCGCCCCCCACGACTTCCATTCACAAGTTATCATAATATCGTGAGCCTTGATGAATGATGAAAGGGCTTGTGAATGGAGAGAGAGAGGTATTAGTCATATCCTGGCTTGGGGATTTTGATTCGTGACTTTTACTTTTTTCGTTTTGAGCGAAATGTCAGGTTCTTGATTTCTTGGTGTGATATGGAGCGTAATACGGGACGTGTGTATATGTATATGTATAGACATCGATCACGCACACGTATACATACACACACACATACACATACAAACACACACAGAGACACACACACAAAGACACACACATACAAATATACACAGAGACACACATACACACATACAAACACACAGAGAGACACACACGCACACATACAAACACACACAGAGACACACACACCTACAAACACACACAGAGACACACACACAAATGCATGCAGACACACACACACATACAAACGCATGCAGAGACACACACACACATACAAACAAACACTCACACACAAAAGCGCGCGAGCATATTCAAACGCCTAGTATAAATAGTATTGATATTTGCTGGAACTGGCTTGTCACCGTGAGGCCGCAGAAAACTAGTAACATTAATTCTTTGTATAAAAAAAAGCAATGTAAGACTGCTTACATAGTCTAGATTCTGGAATCTCTTGATGACCATACTCCAGAAGCTATATTCTATCCTGATTTTCGTTTTTGTTGTTGCTTATTGTTGAAATGTAATTTCAGAAACAAATATATTTTCACTCCACCTATTAAGACCTCTTTTCGGTCTGGCGACTGGCTATCTATATTTTTGATAGAATGCAAAAAGATATTGTGCTGTTCTTTACAGTGTAGTTTCATCTTCTTCCATATATGTATATTTATCAATAATCTCTTCTTCTACCATTTTCATACCATATAACTTCGTTCACAAGTCTTTTTCCCCTCTCTCTATCCCACTGCTATATGAGGTCAACAATTTAATAAGCGAAAAAACAAATTGGTACCTGTCTCTTGAAGGTGAAATTATTGAACTCATCGTCTACACGCAGGCTTTCCTACAAAACCATGATTGACAAGCTGCTGTACTGATTTTGATACAGAGAGTAAGGCTGGGAGAGAGAGAGAGAAAGAGAAAGGGGGGATGGGAGAGAGAGATAGGGGGGTGAGAGAGAGGGGGATAAGAGAGGAAGGTGTGTGTGCGAGAGAGCGGGTGAAGGGTGGGAGAGAGAGATGGGATGAGAGAAGGAAAGAGAGAGAGGGGGGATGAGAGAGGAGAGGAGGGAGGAGAGAGAGAG
>NW_020870529.1:702514-705000 GCF_003789085.1 Penaeus vannamei | reverse complement strand
ATATATATTATATATATATATATATATATATATATTATATATCCATATAATATATATATAAATTATATATAATATATATATTATATATATATATATATATATATGTATATATATTATACACTCTATACATATATGGATTTAAATATGTATGCATATTTTGTGTGCGTGTGTTTCCGTGTGTGTGTGTCAGATGTGAGATATTGGTAGTAGCTTATGTTAGTGGTTCTTATTACTTAAGGGAAGAATCGTGTTCTTGAGATATTACCTAACAAGATGTGATACAAATACATATGTGTACATTAATAAGACATTAATACATTAATAGAAACAAATTGACTAAAGTAGAAAAAAGGAATATGATGAAGCATTCAGATGAAAACGAATTCCATGATTACGATAATTTAATTTTAAAAGTAAAGCCGAGACACAGATCTATTTTGGTAAATACAACAAATGAACAGCATAGAAAGTTTGATTGAGGAAGCCTTAGCTGGAATAGTCATGGCAGCTGAACAGAAGAGGGTGGGATGAGTGCAATCTCCGGCCAAGTGTCTGTCATAGAAAAGATGCCAGTTCCATGGCAGAGTGATTAGAAACATGTATATATATATATATATATATATATATATATATATAATATATATATATATATATATTATATATATATATATATATATATATATATATACACCATTATGAGTTGTTGCGTACAGTGAAGTAAATCTACATGAAGAGAAATGATAGAGCATCCGCAAAAAGAAACCAGTGCAAATATAAAATTACGCGCAATTATTGAAGTTAAACCGACCGTAAACCCGGCACGCATAAAACCAGTAGATCTGTATCGACCGGGTACAGTCGGTGTATGTTATTTAGTCTGGTTTTTCCATGCCGGGACAGGAGAGTGAAATATCAATATGTAGATATTTTCCTCTTGATCACAAGCCATTTGACAACTGTACCCAATCGTTGCTACCAAATAATACTAAATGTTTTATTTCTCTTTGCAAGGCATTTTTTCAAGCTATGTAAAAAATGTAATTTTGGAAACCCTCACTCTGCCCTGGAAATTTATCTTTCCAAGGAATTCTCTCTCCCTTCCCTTTTCCTTTCCCTCTTTATTCCATTTGTGTCCGCCTGGTTCTGCCTCGCTCCCTCTCTCTCTCTCTACCTCTCTCTCTCTCTCTCTCTCTCTCTCTCTCAGATAATTCTGAATAATGAATCAGTTTCAGTCCATATCGTTTGTGTCTGTTTTCTATTTATCGCATACTTATCTTTCCCTATCCTTTTCCCGTCGGTGTGTGTGTATGTATGTGTGTATATGTGTGTATGAGCGTGTGTATATGTGTGTGAGTGGGTGTGTTTGAGTGAGTAAGTGAGTGGGGGAATGTGTGTTTGTGTGCTTTTAGACTGCAATTACTTCTAAAACCCTATTTTATTTCCTTATTGCTCTTTCATGTTCAGATTCGCCATTATCCTTTAGACATTTGATTTTGAACTGTCTAAATCGCATACAGGATTTGATAAACAAGCTGCCAAGTATTGCCTTTAAAGAAATGGTATTGAACATAACAAACTTTTGGGTAGTTGAATATCATATTATTTCCCATCTTAACCCCTATGACGATTCTAGTGCATACATACCTCAGAACTAATTTATGGTTAACAAGAACAAGTAGATGCTGAAGTATATTGGCTATCTGAATTATGCTTCAACGTTTACTCTTGCCTTCGTTATATTTAATAAACTAATTCGTTGCATTAGCTTCCTTATTTTTCCCTTTGGAAGCCTCATTTTATGACTTTGATTGTCTATACTCTGATATTAATAATGGGCTAATTGATTAGGATTACTATACACGAAACGTGAAACATTGGTCTACCTGTCTGGATTTAATTCTACACAGGAAGTGGTTGAATCTTAAACTTATCCTTATTTTCCTGCTCGCTAATAAATCGTTTTGTTGACGGGTTACCATGAGCTTCGATATCCGATTCACCTTGCTTAATCTTTTGATCAAAGGGTCAAATGTCATAATCATTTATAAATTGAACGATATTCTTGTTATACGTTTTGCGAGTATTGTTTCTAAATTATTTTCAAAGGGTCTCTTCACAACTAATTCAATGCGACTTTTCATGAATTTTTCAATCCTGTTTCCAAAATGTAATGAGGCCTAGCCATCAAAAAGCACTTCAGAACCTTTCTGCTATAAATTATTTCTTTTAGGAACGCTCTTTTAACACAACTGTAATCCTTAGACTCTACTGGAGACAAATATTGATATGCTTCTAGCGCTTTTCCATGCAGTAATGATAACAAATTAGCTGCCGAAAGGTCTCTATTCACCTCTAAACGCGTAGCTATGGACGTTTAGATCTTAAGAGACAAGCCTCTATGTTATCTGTACCTTCGTTGAATACAGGCACAGTTATTTGTATCATCACTCGACTCTCAACAATTGGATTTTTTCAAGTTCTAGCTG
>NW_020870529.1:690014-692514 GCF_003789085.1 Penaeus vannamei | reverse complement strand
AGTGCTCTTTTTATTTCTTCTTTTGTGATATTAGGTACGTCGCTAGTTACCGCGTTTGCTTCTATTTGTGGCTGTTCGTTTGAGTTGTATAGATCCCTGTAAAAGTCTTCCACTACTTTGATGATTTCATTCTTGTTATGTGTTACTTCTCCGTCTGGTTTCTTAATTGCATACATTTGATTTCTCCCTATTCCTAGTCTTCTTTTAGCTGCTTTCATGCTGGTACCTGAAATCACTGCTTCATTTATTATTTGAGTATTGAATTTCCGTACGTCTTCCCTCTTCTTTTTATTTATGGTCTTTGTTAGTTCAACCAATTCTATCTTGTCCCTATTTAACGATACTTTCATGTCTCTACGTTTTTGCATAAGCTGTTTAGTTTCTACCGAGAGCTTGCTGGAGCTTCGATTGTCGTTCTTTCCGCCTACTTCAAGTGCAGCTTCTTTTATTATGTCATTGAACTGTTATTGATTTGGTCGATGTTGAGATCTTCGTCGCGGAGGAGTGAATATCTGTTTTGGATGTTTAGGCTAAATTCTGTTGCTCTGATCCTCAAGTTAGCCAAGTTTAGCTGTGGTTTACTCATTAGTTTGTTCCTTTCCCTTCTGAGATGTATTTTTAATTTCGCCTCTCACCATTCTATATGGTCGCTGCCTACATTTACTTTATTTATAACCTCTACATTTTTTATTATATCGCGCCTATTTGAAATTATGAAGTCAATTTCGTTTTTGACGTCAGAAGGCGACTTCCATGTCCACTTCCGTTCTAGTCTTTTTTCGAAGAATGTATTCATGATACTGAGTGATCGAGCCTCCGCAAATTCGACTAGCATTTGTCCCCTCTCGTTCCTAGTGCCTATTCCATGGTTCCCTACTGTGGTTTCGCCCTCTGTCTTTTTACCTATTTTGGCATTAAAATCCCCCATAATTATTGTGAAATGGGATTTTGTTCTCTCGCTGGCTAAGTGAACATCTTCATAGAAGCTCTCTATTTCTTCATCACTGTGGCTGCAGGTTGGAGCATAGACTTGAATAATTTTTAAGTTGTACCTAGTGTTTAGTTTTATTGTTACAGAAGTCACTCTTTCGCTGACACTATAGAATTCTACAATGTTCTTTTCTAAGCGTTTGTGTATTAAGAATCCTACCCTAATTCCTGTTTGCTACCAGAGGTTTTCCTCTCCAATAGAGCACGTGTCCCTCATTTAATAACTTCTGCTCTTCACCTAGTCTTCTAACTTCGCAGAGTCCTACTACATCCCATTTAATGGAAGAGAGTTCCTCTAGTAAAGCTAGTAAGTCGGATTCAGTTCTCATGGTCCTTATATTGTATGTGCAAAGGTTCATCAACGTGGGGCGGCCTGTCTTTACCCGGATATTTTTAGCACCCCCTGCTCCGGAGCGATCCTGATCGCCGCCGTAACCAGGGGCTCCTTCGCCTCCGGGGAATGGGGGCCGTCCTGAATATTTTGTCTCATGCTTGGGAGGTGGACAGCCGATTTACCTCCCACCTACTGGCTTAGGTGTATCTTGGTGGGAGGGGAGTAATTTAGCCGGAATGCCATTGATAAGTCCCCCCCGCAGGTTTGGTCCTACCTGGAGTGGACTTAGGAGCGGCAATGCACGGCCTGCTCACTACTCCCGTGAGCTGGGCTTAATTATCAGAAGTGCATATATGTTTTTTTTTTATTTTATTTATTAACTTCATTTGTGCGTATGTGCACCTGATGTAGACATATTCATTCCCGCACATGCTCTAAGTACTACGCATATGCTCATTCCCACGCATATGCATATGCAAGCATACATATTTATTCTTGTATCTATGCTTATGGATTCACATCGCCTGTCCGTTTATGTGCTTGTTATATGTTATTGATAAGTGAGTGAGTATACATGTGTATATTCACCCCGTGTATATGTAAACACCCTTTTGCATACCTCGCAAACCTACCTATCATTATACATACGCATGTATCTATCCCTGCATGTGCTCACGCATCCGTATATGAGCACATACATTTGCAGCATACACTAGTGCTCCCCCCCCCTTTACATATGTGTATATATCTGTACTTGCTTTACATATATAACCTCCTACTACATACATAATATATATATATATATATATATATATTATATATATATATATATATATATATATATTATATATATATATATATATATATTATATATATATATATATATATATATATATATATATATATATATATATATATATATACATATATATACATATACATACATATATATAATATATATATATATATATATATATATATAATATATATATATATATAATATATATAATACATATATATAATATATATATATATTATATATATATATATAGTATATGTAATAATAAATATATATATATATATATGTGTGTGTGTGTGTGTGTGTGTGTGTGTGTGTGTGTGTGTGTGTGTGTGTGTGTGTGTGTGTGTACATACATACATACATATATATATATA
>NW_020870529.1:662991-689914 GCF_003789085.1 Penaeus vannamei | reverse complement strand
CAGACTTCATCAGGACATGACAAACATCAACTCGGCACGTTACAACACACACCACACACACACACACACACACACACACACACACACACACACACACACACACACACACACACACACACACACTAAACTAAACTCTCACTCACTGACTCACTGACTCACTGACTGACTGACTCACTCACTCACTCACTCACTCACTCACTCACTCACTCACTCACTCACTCACTCACTCACTCACTCACTAACTCACTCACTCTGAGGGACAAGGGTTACCTTCCCACGTCTCCAACAATAGGAACTCCAGACCTGCTCCGGACCCTACAAGACAGTTGACCGAGGGCAGCACACTTGACCAGGGCTCTCGGCCCTGACCAGACCTTCTTTTGGGGGCGCTCACGTTCGACGCGCCTTTGGGCTCCCTTTGCCCACAATTGCACCAGCACGAGACACAGCCCTCGCCACGCTACCTTCCAGCCACTTCAACAAATAAAGAAGCAAACCAGAACTGTGTCCATACTCCCACCAAAATCAGGGCAAAAAAAAAAACCCTGACACACTCACTCACTCTCTCTCTCTCTCTCTCTCGCGCTCTCACTCTCATTCTCACACTCTCAACTGCCCACACCCCACCTGCTTGCTCCTTCATTCGCTCACTCACTCACTCTCTCTCCTCTCTCTCACACACACACACATTCTACCTGAGGTAGAAAAAATTATCAGAACAGTATTTGGAACTGAATATTTACAAAATATAACTTTTTGAATATGTAATCTTACAAAAATGAGTCATTAGTAAATACAAATATTCAGAAATTTCATCAACAAAATAATGTATACAATACTGCTTCTTACACATACATTTGTTAACGAGTCATTACAAGAATGAGGTATTTTCTTTATACAACTTACCACACTTAACATTCTCATGGTCTTTCAAAAAGACAATAATATCCTGTAAGGGAGTTAATGAAATGCTACATCTTTTTGAATTAGTGCTTGTTCAAGGAATTTTAGGAAACAAACTTGAAATTTATTAATATTTTGGTATGACATAGCAGTCATATCAAGAGGCTCACCTGTTCTGCTAGCCATGCAGTTTGGGGATTGACATGACAAATTTGTTTGCATCAACATACCACCATTTCTTCATGTGTCCAGGCATCAGCAAGGTGATATATCTCAGAGTTGAAATATATGTCGATTTATTTGGGAGTTCAAATTATATCAATTTTTAAATACTGTTAAAATATTATCTATATAATCTGCATTTTCAACATCTTCCCCATTACTGCTATTATAAGAACCTTTAGTGTATATGCAGTTTTGGCCATGACATTAAGGAACTGTGGAAATACCACAAATGAAGATTATCATGATAACTGCCTAAAAGTGTGGCTAGCTTTACTCTGGCTTGGTTTAAACACTGTACATTGTCAAAAGAAGTTGGGCACCACAAATATCTGCATCCATCAGTTTTTATGGTATTCCAGATACACAGACAGGGTCTAGAAGCATATTTTATAACAGAGGTTCTTAACCTGGGAGTTACACACCAATTGCTCAATGAAATTCTTTGAACAAAAGTTGCTGCATACCATAAACAGAATTCTTTGCTTAATATAAAACATCTTTTTCAATATCCCTTTTCATTAAGGATGAAACGGGAAAAAAACATATTACTGAAAACTCAAGGAATGGGGAAATCAGACTGGTCCTGTAAGGCCTACTAACTCCTTGGTGACTGAACACTTTGGAGCCATGTGTAAACAAAATTCACAAAGGAAAACTAGAGTGAACAGTCCATGTATCTGGCAAAAATGGGTTAATGATTCCTGCTGTATTTCATTACCCTATATCAATCCAGTTAGAAATTAATTTGCATCAGAAATGTACAGAAGGGGCACTATTACTGGGGCGTAATTTGGGAATCAGCTGGCCATAATCTGTTCTCATCCTTATAGGTATACATGCTGATGCCATGAATATACCACAGAGACAGCATTTACAGTGTTCTAAGTTGTTGTGCATCAAGTCACCACTCAAGTTAGAATAATTATAACATTTATATAAATGGACATTTATAACATTTTCACAATTTTTACAAATATGAAGGCTTTCTGCAAAAGAATAATTTAAGTGAAAGAGATTACCATTATATAATTTAAAGTTTGTTTCATTATATCAAATGATACTGAATTTTAACTATACAACAGCATAATATTTAAGACCTGAGAATGTTAACAGCATGTCAAATTGTCATATATCATCCTTTCTTATCGTACAACCTTCTACATTACTGAATAACACCACAAACAACAAAAATATAAGCATTTATATTACAGAAGTAGCAAAAATAATAAAATTTCATGTTACAACTTCATAAAATATAACTTTTCTTACATATTCAACTTGCAAACTGATAGTCATCTCTCACAAAAATATAACTTATGAATTCATACAAAAATACCCATATAAAAGTATAGAGATCTAAAAATCAAAATGTACTCAACAAATGTTTACAGAATTCAGTATGCATCATGGACTAGATTCTTGATACATGCAACAAAAGTTTTATAACTCATAATTCTCATAGCAGCCTATTCTGTCTCCATTGCACTGGTATAATTTTGTAATAATTACAAACTGTCATCTTTTCAATACCAGGATAGCATGATTTTTGCATTTTTCATATCTCTAGAGTATAGCACCTTTATCAATCTCACCAACATTTGTACAACCTCTATTTTTTGTAAGAAACATTTTTCAGTGAATCAACCTCCAGAATTTGAAATTATTCTTCTTTTGTATAGACTGCAAAAAGAACAGACCTCTCCTTTGCCACATGTTTAGTAATCTAAAGATACATTAAAATAATATAAACTATATTAATTTTTCATTTAACAATCTAACAAAACAGCTCCACATAAATTCAGTCTTTTGTAAAAGAAAAAAACACACAGCTTTCCCTAAAAGACATGTTTCAAAATCATATTAGTTTTCATCAGGCCTCATTTAACTTTGAAACCATTATCTCACCACCAAATGAAATGTCTTACCAAGTCTTTGATTGCACTCATCAGGAAGGATTAGTTAACGTAATTTAACTGCACCTACGAAATATATAGACACAGAATGATACTTCTGAGCTGTTATATGTCAGAAAGATAAGAAAGAACTTGCTGTTCACTTTCTTAGGACACTAACAAAAGAAACATAATTTCTGCCGGCCAACTTACAAGCAATGGCCTCAAGAACTAACTTAGAAGTGTTTATGGGAACATATCACAAAATACAAGACTCAGACATTAGAAATATCATGGAAAATTACTACAAAACAAATTCACATCTTAACATCCTGACACTGACCATGAACTGCCAGAGGAGCACGAGAGAGGGATTGCTGGAGGTCTTTTTTTTTATTAAGGATATCTCGAAAACATAAAGATAATGGAGCACGAGGTCAATTTTTTTTGGTCTATACACTTTAAGTAGATTATAAATAACATACAACTTTTAATCTAATATTAAACAACCATATAATTTAACATAAAATATTTAATGCCTTCTTGTGAGATGTATGGATGTGTAAGTAATCCACTTATCAGAGAACTTTCTTACATATCCATAAAAAAAATCACATTTCTTGACATTTTCTGTTTTGCCATTTTTCTCTTTTTCCTAATATTTCATCCAAAGTTCATAAATGGACCTAAACTAAAAGATGACCAAAATCACCTTAATTATAAGAATTAATTACATGCACATTACCAACACTAGAGATCCTTTGAACATGATAAAATACCTGTTTGTAAGTCCATGAAATGAATGTAAACTCCCTAATACATAGAAAAGACTTCAAGACATTCATTGAGTAATGCAGCTGCAACCACAAGTTTCAAACAATTAATCACATGAAAAAAACTAAAGGAAATGTTACAACTACATTAACAAAGGCAAGTCAGCTTATGTCCTCTCTGACTTCAGGATAAAGCCTCTTGGCACCAGGTGACCCTTATATGTCATGACAATTTTGACGCTGCTAGGAGATTCTCCTTAACTCCTTGGTGACGAGTACAGCTATAGCTGTCATGATGTAATGGCCTATGACTTGCAGCTGTAAACAGCTTAAGCCTAGCAACAAAGTCAAGACTGTTGCATAATATTACATTATATATAAATCAGGCCCCGTCACCATAGGGTTAATGCCATGTGGAAATGCTGAAATTGTCATGGCTTGTATCTGGGTTACTAGGTGTGAAGAGTATGTGTGGGTATTTGCTTTTATACACCCTACATATAATAAATGAGTGAAAAATATATATAAATCAAAATCTGATTTCCTGTAAACATAAACAATTTGTCAGTATACAAAATGATAAGAAAATGGAAAATAATATCTAAGAAAAAATGCATACAAATCTGTAAAGACAAAACAATTTGGTAAAACATATACCAATCCATAAATCTCATCAAAACAAATCCACACTTTTCCTTTAGATGCCTAGGTCTGTGACAAAATGCTGAAAAG
Organism: Penaeus vannamei; assembly: GCF_003789085.1. Classification (NCBI taxonomy): domain Eukaryota; kingdom Metazoa; phylum Arthropoda; class Malacostraca; order Decapoda; family Penaeidae; genus Penaeus; species Penaeus vannamei. The sequence continues at coordinate 685,389 of NW_020870529.1, read as the reverse complement.
CATTCATGCATATAAAATCTTCATAGACTGTGAGGAAAAGTAAAAGCTTATAACAAATGACTTATAATAAATTTGAAACGAGGGTGTTGCCAGAATGAACAACTCCACTATTCTACTACTGCAGTTTGTGAAAATTGTTGTGCTATCATATTCTGTGCTTTCATTTTCATGCAATTTCTTATCACAGTTATTGAAAGCTGATCATTAAAGAATCAGCAGATATAATTGTATATCATTCCATTTGTGACTGAAGTATTCTAGTTATGCCCACTTGCAAAAAGAGATTCAACAGTATTCACTGCAACTGTTGTAGAAGAAGGTTTGAATAGGAAGAAATAAAATAATAAATATTAGATCTTTTTTCTCATTCATACTTTCTTCTACTGGTATGAATGAGCATGAACAATATTTTTTTATCTTACTATTTCCTTGTAGATTGCAATTCAATCTGTGGTTTCTGCTTTGGCCGGACTGCAGGGATGTATTTCATTTCTTTCAGATGGTCGTCTGTGATGACCCAATCAAATTCTTTTACAAAGGTCTTGCAAAACATCTGGAAGTCATCTATGAGTGCGGGATACATATTAATCTAAGCACAACCATGGCAATGTAGCTTAGTCTATTCTCTCTTTCCTTATGTCTTTTCGATCTTTAACTAGGCCGGTACAGAAATCACACTGGGATTAACCCAACCGAACATTTATATGATCTCCCAAAATTTCGACACTCCTCGCTATCCTAATTGTCACTCTCTGTGTGTTGTTCAATTGTTCTATTTCTTTTCTCCAACACAAGGCAAAAACCTCTTCTGCCTCTTTTATCCTCCTCTGGTCTTCAATTCTTTGTTATTCCTAGACTCTCCATCATCTCCGGCAATATATCAAAACTTATCTATTGGTCCTTTGCGATGAGGGAAAATCTTAGGCGTTCTCTTAATGATCTGCACCGCCCAAAGATAACGTCCTCTTCCCTGCTACAAAGTTCGCGATATCACTCTACCAACACTTTTTGTTCTAATTTAGCACACGACATTAACCCTCATTAGCCACCTTGACGCTTCCTCCCGCTGCTCTCCTTTTTACAACGGCCTACACCGCGCACGACCGATCCTCTGCTCAAGGTCTCCAGTGGTTGGCATCAAGCTCGAGGACATACCTCTCAAGCAACATTGAATCAAAAGTCGTCCTTTTAGTCCTTGGGCCTTTCTCTGCACAGAAACATCGCCTATTCAAACAACGACCAGTTATTTCGAGCACTGGGAGCTTTAATTTACTTTATCAAAATCTAACATTACTCTCTTTTCGCGAGACTTATTGTTATCAACAAATATTTCATCACGCAACAGACCAATATCTTGCAAATCTTCACCCAGTTACTCAATACCACATAAACACAAACACATAACAATCCATAATCATTCCACCACTGAATCTCGTTATATATGCCTCTTCTTCTCTATTGATGGATCGCCATCTCGCAACGTCACACATGAGAGTAAGGACTGAGCCAAACACTTTTTGGAATCAGAGCTTATCAGCAGCTACACAAGGTTCAGGTTTGTTAACGCAGATTCCTCATGTGGGAACACTTTCACGCATGTTCAACCAGATTACCGCCGCTTTTATGGGATATCAGCTACGCTGCCGCGCTTGACACCAACTTATCTATAACCTACTCTCCCTATTTTAATATCAAGAAGGGTGTCTAATATTGTTTATACTCACTCATGATAACCTTCTCGTAATATTCTACTCTTCTTAAACTCATATATACATATTATTATATATATATATACCTTTATACTCCATTTTCCTTACAATTTACTCTCATATCAGTACATATATATACACTAATACATATTCCTATTATATATACTCCATACCATACACTATTATATTATATATTATTATCCTCCTCTTCTCACATCATCTCCTCCTACCAACATTCACATGTTCCCCACGGGATGTGTTAGGAGACTCGAAAAAAAGAGATGTATCGATCTATATCTCATATTACTATAATACCTCACTTTAACCGGTTCTTATCTATAATGTTCTCCCTTTTAACTTTATCTTCTCACATCTCTTTCCCTACCTAAATTATATATGAATAATGTATAGATATATAATTATATATATTATACCTTCCCTTGGATCTCATCTCTCCTTCACTTATAGTCAGTATCATCAGTTCACTATGCTAATATCATGTATATATATGTTATAGTATATACATATACATATAATATACATATATACCCTTCACTTTTGTATCATTTACGCCAGAGCGTGAAATCTTAAGGCTCGATCGGATCGAGTTTTGCATCAGAGAGAGTGCCCTACTTTCCGAATATGCACCTATTTCTTGGAGAACCACCTCGCGGAAAGTGTTTCCATGAGGATTGCTAGCTGTAAGGGAAAATTCACATATCTCTTTGGGTGCAGGTGTGGCATGGAGCTGTGCTCTCGATTATTCTTTATTCCTACAACTAGTGTTTGTCTTGTCCACCGTCTCCTCTCACTTTATGGTCATATTTAATTCTGATAAGGCTCCAATCATGGATGTATAGGCTTTCTATCAGGTGGGTAACTGTATTATCTTTGTTCTACTGGACTTCCTTTTGCCTTTTTTTTTCTTTTTTTTATGTTTCTTCTTACTCTACTTGCTCTAGAGGTTTCGCCTAGGTACGAAAATTTATCCTAGTCTGCTTCTCTCTCCGATAAAATTTTATAACCTAATGGTCCCCAACAACAATTTTTGATTTGATAAAGTTTAAATAAAAGCCTCCCATCTCAATACTCTTGTTTTTGACAGGCATGTTCTTCAGAGGAAGAGGAAGACAAGGTCACTTGATTCAATTTTGCTTGAGGTTTGTCCGCTTGATGCCCCCTCTGCAGGTGGTCGTCCGTGTAGCCTTAAAAGACCACGCAACCTCAGTGGGCTATGAGATATCTGCTGGAATGGTGATCCATTTCAACTTTTTTGGGGCACATACAGACCCTAAGATTTTCCCTCATCCAAAAAAGTTTTTGCCGGAGAGATGGAGTCAGGATAACAAAGATGACCGAGGAAGAATTTTTGCCTTTGGAGCTGGACCACGAGAGTGCATTGGAAAGAGGATGATTTGGGACATAATGATGGTTGGTAATCCCAGTGTATGATTTCTGTACTTGGCTACAAAAAAAAAAAAATGCTGCTTTTGCCATGGTTGCTTAGATTAATATGTATCCCCCCTCTGCGTTTTCACTTTTTGCAACAGATGTTTTTGCAAGACTTCTTTTTGTAAAAGAATTTATTGTTCATCATCACAGACGACCATTACTGAAAGAAATGAAATACATCCCTTCCTGCAGTCCGGCCAAAGCAGAAACCACAAGATTGAATTTGCAATCTACAAGGAAAAGTAAAGATAAAAAATATTGTATCAATTTGCCATGCTTCATTCATACCAAGTAGAAGAAAGTATGAATGAGAAAAAAGATCTAATATTTATTATTTTATTTCTTCCTATTCAAACCTTCTTCTACAACAGTTGCAGTGAATACTGTTGAATCTCTTTTTGCAAGTGGGCATAACTAGAATACTTCAGTCACAAATGGAATGATATACAATTATATCTGCTGATTCTTTAATGATCAGCTTTCAATAACTGTGATAAGAAATTGCATGAAAATGAAAGCACAGAATATGATAGCACAACAATTTTCACAAACTGCAGTAGTAGAATAGTGGGAGTTGTTTAATTCTGGCAACACCCTCGTTTCAAATTTATTATAAGTCATTTGTTATATAAGCTTTTTACTTTTCCTCACAGTCTATGAAGATTTTATATGCATGAATGCTTTTCAGCATTTTGTCACAAGACCTAGGCATCTAAAGGAAAAGTGTGGATTTGTTTTGATGAGATTTATGGATTGGTATATGTTTTACCAAATTGTTTGTCTTCTTTACAGATTTGTATGCATTTTTTCTTAGATATTATTTTCCATTTTCTTATCATTTTTGTATACTGACAAATTGTTTATGTTTACAGGAAATCAGATTTTGATTTATATATATTTTTCACTCATTTATTATATGTAGGGTGTTAAAAGCAAATACCCACACATACTCTTCACACCTAGTAACCCAGATACAAGCCATGACAATTTCAGCATTTCCACATGGCATTAACCCTATGGTGACGGGGCCTGATTTATATATAATGTAATATTATGCAACAGTCTTGACTTTGTTGCTAGGCTTAAGCTGTTTACAGCTGCAAGTCATAGGCCATTACATCATGACAGCTATAGCTGTACTCGTCACCAAGGAGTTAAGGAGAATCTCCTAGCAGCGTCAAAATTGTCATGACATATAAGGTCACCTGTGTGCCAAGAGGCTTTATCCTGAAGTCAGAGAGGACATAAGCTGACTTCTTGCCTTTGTTAATGTAGTTGTAACATTTCCTTAGTTTTTTTCATGTGATTAATTGTTTGAAACTTGTGGTTGCAGCTGCATTACTCAATGAATGTCTTGAAGTCTTTTCTATGTATTAGGGAGTTTACATTCATTTCATGGACTTACAAACAGGTATTTTATCATGTTCAAAGGATCTCTAGTGTTGGTAATGTGCATGTAATTAATTCTTATAATTAAGGTGATTTTTGGTCATCTTTTAGTTTAGGTCCATTTAAAACTTTGGATGAATATTAGAAAGAGAAAAATGGCAAAACAGAAAATGTCAAGAAATGTGATTTTTTTTATGGATATGTAAGAAAGTTCTCTGATAAGTGGATTACTTACACATCCATACATCTCACAAGAAGGCATTAAATATTTTATGTTAAATTATATGGTTGTTTAATATTAGATTAAAAGTTGTATGCTTTATTAATCTACTTAAAGTGTATAGACCAAAAAAAATTGACCTCGTGCTCCATTATCTTTATGTTTTCGAGATATCCTTAATAAAAAAAAAGACCTCCAGCAATCCTCTCTCGTGCTCCTCTGGCTTTCATGGTCAGTGTCAGGATTTAAGATGTGAATTTGTTTGTAGTAATTTTCCATGATATTTCTAATGTCTGAGTCTTGTATTTGTGATATGTTCCCATAAACACTTCTAAGTTAGTTCTTGAGGCCATTGCTTGTAAGTTGGCCGGCAGAAATTATGTTTCTTTTGTTAGTGGTCCTAAGAAAGTGAACAGCAAGTTTTCTTCTTTTACATATAACAGCTCAGAAGTATCATTCTGTGTCTATATATTTCGTAGGTGCAGTTAAATTACGTTAACTAATCCTTCCTGAGTGAAAGCAATTGAAAGACTGTAATTTCATTTGTGTTGATAATGGTTTCAAAGTATAAATGAGGCCTGATGAAAACTAATATGATTTTGAACATGTCTTTTAGGGAAAGCTGTGTGTTTTTTCTTTTACAAAAGACTGAATTTATGTGGAGCTGTTTTGTTAGATTGTTAAATGAAAAATTAATATAGTTTATATTATTTTAATGTATCTTTAGATTACTAAACATGTGTGCAAAGGAGAGTCTGTTCTTTTATGTCTATACAAAGAAGAATAATTTCAAATTCTGGAGGTTGATTCACTGAAAAATGTTTCTTACAAAAAATAGAGGTTGTACAAATGTTGGTGAGATTGATAAAGGTGCTATACTCTAGAGATATGAAAAATGCAAAAATCATGCTATCCTGGTATTGAAAGATGACAGTTTGTAATTATTATACCAGTGCAATGAGACAGAATAGGCTGCTATGAGAATTATGAGTTATAAAACTTTTGTTGCATGTATCAAGAATCTAGTCCATGATGCATACTGAATTCTGTAAACATTTGTTTGAGTACATTTTTGATTTTTAGATCTCTATACTTTTTATATGGGTATTGTATGGATTCATAAGTTATATTTTTGTGAGAGATGACTATCAGTTTGCAAGTTGAATATGTAAGAAAAGTTATATTTTATGAAGTTGTAACATGAAATTTTATTATTTTTGCTACTTCTGTAATATAAATGCTTATATTTTTTGTGTTTGTGGTGTTATTCAGTAATGTAGAAGGTTGTACGATAAGAAAGGATGATATATGACAATTTGACATGCTGTTAACATTCTCAGGTCTTAAATATTATGCTGTTGTATAGTTAAAATTCAGTATCATTTGATATAATGAAACAAACTTTAAATTATATAATGGTAATCTCTTTCACTTAAATTATTCTTTTGCAGAAAGCCTTCATATTTGTAAAAATTGTGAAAATGTTATAAATGTCCATTTATATAAATGTTATAATTATTCTAACTTGAGTGGTGACTTGATGCACAACAACTTAGAACACTGTAAATGCTGTCTCTGTGGTATATTCATGGCATCAGCATGTATACCTATAAGGATGAGAACAGATTATGGCCAGCTGATTCCCAAATTACGCCCCAGTAATAGTGCCCCTTCTGTACATTTCTGATGCAAATTAATTTCTAACTGGATTGATATAGGGTAATGAAATACAGCAGGAATCATTAACCCATTTTTGCCAGATACATGGACTGTTCACTCTAGTTTTCCTTTGTGAATTTTGTTTACACATGGCTCCAAAGTGTTCAGTCACCAAGGAGTTAGTAGGCCTTACAGGACCAGTCTGATTTCCCCATTCCTTGAGTTTTCAGTAATATGTTTTTTTCCCGTTTCATCCTTAATGAAAAGGGATATTGAAAAAGATGTTTTATATTAAGCAAAGAATTCTGTTTATGGTATGCAGCAACTTTTGTTCAAAGAATTTCATTGAGCAATTGGTGTGTAACTCCCAGGTTAAGAACCTCTGTTATAAAATATGCTTCTAGACCCTGTCTGTGTATCTGGAATACCATAAAAACTGATGGATGCAGATATTTGTGGTGCCCAACTTCTTTTGACAATGTACAGTGTTTAACCAAGCCAGAGTAAAGCTAGCCACACTTTTAGGCAGTTATCATGATAATCTTCATTTGTGGTATTTCCACAGTTCCTTAATGTCATGGCCAAAACTGCATATATACACTAAAGGTTCTTATAATAGCAGTAATGGGGAAGATGTTGAAAATGCAGATTATATAGATAATATTTTAACAGTATTTAAAAATTGATATAATTTGAACTCCCAAATAAATCGACATATATTTCAACTCTGAGATATATCACCTTGCTGATGCCTGGACACACATGAAGAGGAATGGTATGTTGATGCAAACAAATTTGTCATGTCAATCCCCAAACTGCATGGCTAGCAGAACAGGTGAGCCTCTTGATATGACTGCTATGTCATACCAAAATATTAATAAATTTCAAGTTTGTTTCCTAAAATTCCTTGAACAAGCACTAATTCAAAAAGATGTAGCATTTCATTAACTCCCTTACAGGATATTATTGTCTTTTTGAAAGACCATGAGAATGTTAAGTGTGGTAAGTTGTATAAAGAAAATACCTCATTCTTGTAATGACTCGTTAACAAATGTATGTGTAAGAAGCAGTATTGTATACATTATTTTGTTGATGAAATTTCTGAATATTTGTATTTACTAATGACTCATTTTTGTAAGATTACATATTCAAAAAGTTATATTTTGTAAATATTCAGTTCCAAATACTGTTCTGATAATTTTTTCTACCTCAGGTAGAATGTGTGTGTGTGTGAGAGAGAGAGAGAGTGAGTGAGTGAGCGAATGAAGGAGCAAGCAGGTGGGTGTGTGGGCAGTTGAGAGTGTGAGAATGAGAGTGAGAGCGCGAGAGAGAGAGAGAGAGAGAGTGAGTGAGTGTGTCAGGGTTTTTGTTTTGCCCTGATTTGGTGGGAGTATGGACACAGTTCTGGTTTGCTTCTTTATTTGTTGAAGTGGCTGGAAGGTAGCGTGGCGAGGGCTGTGTCTCGTGCTGGTGCAATTGTGGGCAAAGGGAGCCCAAAGGCGCGTCGAACGTGAGCGCCCCCAAAAGAAGGTCTGGTCAGGGCCGAGAGCCCTGGTCAAGTGTGCTGCCCTCGGTCAACTGTCTTGTAGGGTCCGGAGCAGGTCTGGAGTTCCTATTGTTGGAGACGTGGGAAGGTAACCCTTGTCCCTCAGAGTGAGTGAGTTAGTGAGTGAGTGAGTGAGTGAGTGAGTGAGTGAGTGAGTGAGTGAGTGAGTGAGTGAGAGAGTCAGTCAGTCAGTCAGTCAGTGAGTCAGTGAGTCAGTGAGTGAGAGTTTAGTTGTGTGTGTGTGTGTGTGTGTGTGTGTGTGTGTGTGTGTGTGTGTGTGTGTGTGTGTGTGTGTGTGTGTGTGTGTGTAACGTGCCGAGTTGATGTTTGTCATGTCCTGATGAAGTCTGCTGCGAGACAGTCTTGTGAACGGGTATGGAGACTTCTGGCCTTCTGCTTGACAAGTTTATTTCAGGAGGCTGGTACAGAGGTTGGACAGAGGTTCAACGTGTACAGTGGGGTAGTGGCTGTCTGCCTGTCGCTCGCAGGCGACCCAGCTTTATACACGGTCTTTGTGGAATGTGGATAGGGTGCCATATCGTGTCAGAGGTGGGAGAGGCGGAAGGGGAGAGGATGTGACGGTGTAAACAGAGGGAGACGTCATAGGCGGAAGGGTGAATGTTTAGGCGTGGGGTACGTGTGGCTGATGTACTTGTATAGGGTATGTGTAAGGATATGTGGTATAGTATAAGTATTGGCAATAGTAGGAGGGGGGAAAGGGTGAGCGCATAAGCCTACAGGGACCAGGCCTGAGAGTGGAAAACCATGTAGAGTAGATAAGGGTGACACGTGAGGTGGAGCAGAGGGCACGCGAGTAATTATGTGTGGTTAACGTGAGAGACCCATATATGGCCATAGGGATGCTTGTGGTAACGTGAGCTATTACATATTTCTGTCACGCTACCGTGGCGGTCCTCCGCCATATACACTAGTCAGAGAAAGCAATAAGGCGCAGAAAACTATGCTAACTAGGATACAATGTATAATATACGAAAATAATAAGCCCTATAAATAGTTTCAAAAGTGTAAAATAAACTAAAATGCCACAAAAAAACATGCTAGATATAATGGAGCACATGTCATAGCAAACAATATCTATGACAAAAGGACTACAGTACGACAGGGAGGAGAGTACAGTGAGTGCGCGCTGAACTCGGAGTAACGTAGCCAGCGCGGCAAATAAGCAACAACAAGGTCGGGTGGTGACGGTGCGTACCGTCCATGTGGCGGGTATGCAGCGTACCTGCTCGGTGACAACAAGCATAGAACGGGGAGCTAAGCCTACAGGATACATCGGGAAAGAAAAACATAGAGGCCAAAGACACGGCCACGGGCTTAATACAAGAGTTGGGGTAAATAACCTAAAACTAACAGACCACCGATAGGGGAAGTGGGAGACTTGATGGATCGTCACGTGTGGAGCTGGTGGATGACCCGAGACGTAAACGGCGGATAGTAAGGTGACGGTATAGCAGGAAGCCACAAATGGCTATAGCAAGGCTGATGGCAGTGGAAAGGACATGGAACCCGAAGGTTACATGGGGTGAGTGGCCAAAGGCGAGCGAGCCAGGTACGTCATCACGGTAGGAGGGCAGCATCCTGACACTGGCTAGAGGGAGTGAAGTGTTGGCGACAGGGAGGTCGAGGGACATTGGTGGGAGTGTGGGAGTAGCTGGCGAATAAGCGAAGTGGAAGGAATGGGAAGAACGGAGGGAGATAAGCTTGGAACTGAGCTGGCAAGATCGAGGGAGGAGGAATGCCGCGCTGACCTCGCGGTCGGCGTGGCTACCGCCACAGCTGATGCTGACGTGGGTGGCGGAGAAGAAGTAAAGGAAGTGAAGGTCAGGGAGGATGAGGAGGAACGGGCTAGTAGCGTTGAGCTGGTTGAATAGGCAGGAAGACTGTACGTCGCCGTCAGAGGGCAGAGCTGTATGGCCGGATGAGTGAAAGTAGGAGTGTTCAGGCAGGAATATATCGAAGCAAGCACGGAATCTGGAGAGGACGCTAGAGCATGAGGAGAGGACGTCCGAGGAGATGAAAGAGAGCGACGTGTGGTTGAGCGACCGAAGGACATCATGGTCATGTGAAAGGCCGTAAAAGGAGCCGTTGAGAGGAAGCGGGAAGGTATGGACCTTGAAGGCGGTGAAGGTGTCTGGGGATAGGGGGACCAATATTGAGTAACGAGTAGAGAAGGGTGGCGTTAGCCATAGAAAATAGTGGGGTAAACCGCGTCTCAGCGGAGATACGTTGGATAAAGGACTCTAAGGCATCCGGAGGTATGAGGGAAGGCATGACGGAACCATGTACTGCAAATATGAGTTCATGAGCGAGGGTGTTCAGGTGGTCAACAAATAGACGCACACGAGACTGGTAAAGGGAGATGTGTGCGAGGAGAGTAAAATGCTGCTCGCGGACAATGAGCTGTAAGTTATTCTCCGTGTAGATGGATAGATTCGACGAGTGACGTTGTTTAATGCGTTTACCATGTCCGAGATGGCGTGAAGCGCCTCGAATGTGCCCTCGACCTTGCCAGTGACAGAGCTCAATGTGCACTCGTAGTCGCCGAAGCGTGCCTCGAGCTCGTCATGCGTGGCAATCCCGAATAGATATGATGTTATGTCACCCATGAAGTTAAAGAGTCCTCGTCGCTGGCGTCTGGGGCGTGGACGAGGAAGCCGGGCTTTAAAAGGTATCGTCAGTCTGGGATAGGGATAGGATGGAAAGGAGTGACGAGATTTAGGACGTCGAGATTAATTGCGATCTCATATAACTGCTGATGAAGGAGACGGTGCTGATGTCCTCAAGTATCGCTCCGGGGCGGGGAAGGTAATCCGGGGCGGGGAAGATAATTATAGGGCAGTGATGCGGCGGACAGGCGGAGGAGAGGCAGGAAGAGCAGGAGATGCCTCATCTGTGGAGAGAGATATGTCACGGTCACGAGGGTTGATCCGAAAAAAACTCGTCCTCGTAATGCTTGCTTGCGAGCTTGAGGGTATCGAAGTGAAACCAGGACTGCGAGCACGTTAGCAGGCTCCTGCATAGGGCCTTGTTGTGCCTCACCTGAAGGACTCTGTAGGGGCCATCGAATCTATGGGATAACTTGGGTATGGGGGCTGATCGCTCGGATGCCAAATGGAACACGAGGACTCCTGCTGTGACGTCCTTACGGCGAGATAGCTTGTGTTGTTGTCGGATTATCCTGTCTCTCTCGAACTGTAAGTGTCTCCTTGCGATCCTGTATATCCTGCTTTTTTCTAATGGCTCTGCTGACGTAGTCATCGGTGTATGAGGGCCGGGGACTTTGGTCCAGTAATTCGTAGGGTAATCTCCTATCCTCGCCATAGACGACGAAGTGGGGGTATCGCCTAGGGTGCTGTGAAATGTGTTGTTGATGGCCATCTGTACCATGGGTATCCACAGGTCCCACTCTGACCCCGAGGAGGCCAAGGATGTACGTAACATGCCGAGGATCGTCCTATTCAGTCTCTCCGTTAGTCCGTTTGTCTGAGGCCTGTAAGGTATTACATTAACCTTCGTAATGTTAAGGATATCGCAGAGCGACTTCAGGACAGAGTTGTTAAACTCTGTCCCGTTTTCACTCACGAACTCGTCTGGGGTGTTATGCCTGCATATAATATGTTCCAGAAATGCACGTGCGACGGTGGCCGCGGACTTGTCTGGTATGGGGACTACCTCTTAGAACCTGGAGAAGGCGTCGATGAAGACTAGGGGGTACCTGCATCCAGAGGCAGATGCGGAGAATCCTGACAGGATGTCGACGCTCACGCGCTGGAATGGGCGGTCGGGGATGTCGTACGTTAGTGCAGGCACGTGTGCTGCTGCAGATCCTTAGTGGAGGGGGCAAACCTGGTACCTCCTGAAATGTTCCGTGATCCTAGATGCCATTCGCGCGAAAAAATATCTTTCCCTGGCGAACTTGATGGCCTTGTCGGCGCCTGCGTGGGATGCTGTGGGTGCTTCGTGGAGTAGTCTCAGAATCGTCGGGACGAGGTCTTCGGGGATGACAAGCTGCTTGTACGTATGTCTCTGTTTTGTACCTCGTCGTCCGTGTGGTGACGACCGCCGGAAGAGGTCATCCTCCAGATACAGATCACTGGTTGGGACGTGGGGTCGCCTGGGTAGTGGTGCGGATGGGTCTGCCTCTAGTATGTCAATTAACTTGACGTAGGTGGGGTCCTGGTGCTGACGAGACTTAACGTCCTCTTTATCCAGTACGTCCAGGTGCAGGGTAGGTATGTGAGACAGTGAATCCGCGACCTTATTCAAGGCACCCAGGGTATAAAGAATGACTGGATTGAACTCCAGTAATGTGTCGATCCAGCGTGCTTGGCGCCCATTCGGAGACTTCGAATCGGAGAGTGGTCGGTGGTCAGTCAGGAGCTTGATGTCAGGAGGGACTTTAGCGCGTCAGGAGGGACTTTAGCATATCGAACGCTTGCTGATGTTCGTCTGACCAGGTGAAGGAGGCATCCTTGGTCAGTAGCCGTGAGAGGGGGTCTGCAATCCTGGCGAATCCCTTGATGAAGGGGCGGTAAAAGCCCGCCAAGCCCAAAAATGACAACGTGCTTCACCTCCCTCGGCGTCGGGAAGGAAAGTATGTCTCTCACCATAGCTGAGTTTGGGGAGATACCGTATGACCCAGGTAATCAATCTTCTTTCGAAAGAACGTGCACTTCTTAGGGTTTATCGTCAGGCCTGCGTCCGTGAGTCGCTGGAAAATCTTGCGCAGCTTAGACTCGTGTTCCTGTGTGTCCTTACACACGGCGAGGAGGTCGTCGAGATAAAGGAACATGGTATTCCCTATCAAGCCTACCATAATGATGGACATAAGACGGGAGAAGGTGATGGGTGAATTTCTGAGACTGAAAGGCATTGACTTGAATTGGAAATGGCCTTGTGGGGTGGAGAAGGCTGTAAGTGGATGCGAGTCCTGTGTCCATTTGTACCTGGAAGAATCCTGACTGCAGGTCCAGGGTCGAGAATACTGCGTGATCTTTGCCCACGTCCTGTAGCAGTGAGCGTAACGATGGGATGGGGAATCTGTTAGGGATGGTTAAACTATTGAGCTTGCGGTAGTAAATCACAGGGCGTAGTGATCCGTCTTTCTTCGGCACCAGGATCATGGGTGCTCTCCAGGGTGAGGTGCTCAGCTCGATGTGGTCGTCCTCCAAGAGTTTGTCAATCTAGTCCCTGAAAGCCTACTGTCGGCTATGTGGGACGCGGTATGCTGGTATGTAGACGGGCTTTGCGTCTTGTTGCAAGTGGATGGTGTGCTCGAGTATGGTCGTACGACCGATGGGGCATTCCGCGGAGGGCAGGATTAGCGGGAATTCCTTGAAAAGTCCATCGAGTATTGCAGTTCCCTCTGCGAAGTCGACAGTCGTGATGCCGTGTCCCTGTGTCGCTCTGGAGGCTGTGTCGGCGGGTGGCCTTGGCTCAGTGCTGGGTGAGACGAAGGTGTGGAGGTTGGGGCCTGTGTCGTCCACTATCATAATCGGAAGGTGCGTGATCTCGCAGTCGAATACCCATGTTGCTTGTTCGAGGTGGACTGGGGAGTCTTGTGTGTTTATGAGGCGCAGGGAGAACTGTCTGTCCAGTGCGTCGTACACGGCGGGCAGGGTGAGCAACTCGTGCACGCGTATTCCCTCAGGTAGTACTAGAACAGTGCCGGACGTGGGTGGTACGGTGACAGGCATTATGCAATCCGTAAATGGCGGGAGCACCGTTGTTTCACTGACCTGACAAGGGGAAGTCAGACACAGGGGTCCATGTGGGCCTCGAGGCGGCTGGTGATTGAGGAGGGCTCTTGCTTGTTGGTGTGGGTGTGACCTGTGGCTGACACGTGGAGCTTGATGGAGCAGCATTGGTGGCGCTTACGTATGGGGAACCGGTAGTGACCCTGCTTGTTGGTGTGGGTGTGACCTGTGGTTGACGTGTGGAGCTTGAAGGAGTAGCGGTGGTGGCGTTCATGTCCAGGGAACCGGTAGTGACCTTGTTGCTGGCTGGAGCTGAGGGGGTCGCGACCCTACTTGTAAGCGAGTGGCAGTGCGATCTGCGCCATACTCGTCCAGAGGGGGTGAGGGCGTAGACGCGATTGTTGTGAACAGCTATGTTCTCGCGAGGAATTGGGTGGAGGCCTGTCCTGGCCATGAAGTCGTAGCCCAGGAGAATATCCCCCGGGACGGCTGGGCCGTTTATGACCATGAATGGGTGCGATGTCGTCATGCCGGACAGATGAATGGTGAGGGAGACCTCGCCAATGACGTCAAGGCAAGAACCACTGGCACCGTGGACGATATACGTTGTGGGTGTGCAGGTGGAGGGCGTATTACATTTGCTTAGGGACGACGCTGGGATGATGCTGACGGCGCTTCCGGAGTCGAGGAAGGCTAGGAGCTCGTGCGACTCGACTCGGATGGGCAGGAGGGTAGCACCACAGGGGGAGGTATCGTCGGGCTGCCGTGGGGACGTTACATATACCCCCGTCCTTGCGTTTCTGACCTCGGGGCAGGGCGAGTGTCTAAAAAACGATGTGATGTGGACTCGTACGCTAGTCCTAGTGCCCTGGTTCGACGCACGTGGTCGGGGAATGAGCGGCAATCCTTCCAGCTATGTCCCTGGGACCGGTGGAAGGGCCAGAACATCAGGAAACGGCATTCTCTGGTCCTGTGGCCGCCGCGAAGGCACCAGAAGCACGCGTCCTTGGGTGGGGTCCATGCGTCCGGAAGGTCGCGTGAGTCATAGTGCTGGCGAGGTTGTGGGCGGGCAGGACAACGTGCGGGGGAGCGTGTGGAGTGACCATAAGGGGGCCAGGAGGTGGTTCAGCTGGGGTTTCGTGATGGCCGCCTGTGTTCTGGTCTGCTGTCACGTCCGTCTGGGGAGCGGAACTCCCGGCGTGTGTGACGGGTTGCAGGGGACATATCGCGTCGTGGGTTGGGTGTCATGGAGAATGACACGTTACCAGTGTTTGCGATGACGGCAGGGATGGGTGTATCGGAGCCGGTCACCATGCTGCAAGCCTGGGCTAGGGTCGTGGGTAGGAGCCCAGGGGACTCTGGTCTCTTGTATGTGATATGCACGTTGGCACAAAGCTTCGCTGGCAAGCAGTCGAAGAGAATCCCCTCGGTTAAGAGAATCCTTATCCATGGCAAGATGATCTGAAGGTGCTTGTGCGTTGTCTTCATATACTCGTCGCGGTGGAGAAGTTCAAGAAAATCTGTAATTCCTTGCTTCACCTTGACATAAAACTCTGTGATGTCACCTCGGGAGAATGATGCGAGTCTCATCTTGAAAATTCTCACTAGCTCAACGCTCGCCTCTCCCTTAGTTGGCAACAAACACTGGCCGAGCTGTTCCTTAAAATCATGCCACCCGCCAGGTGCGTCCTTGTTGGTGCCTGACAACATTACGCTGAGTGCAGGATTAGTCAGGTCGAGGCGTTGGGTTACGTGTTGGAGGCATCACCTGGAAAATTCGTCTGACCTACGCTGGATGTGTGGATCTAGGCTGGCGATATAGTTCTCCGTTTCTAGGAGCAGTTGCTCGGGAGGGTAATTATAGCCCGTAAACTTTATGATAGGTTCCATAAGGAGGGAATACATGGTGGATGGCTTGGGGAGCTGGTCAGTTAAAGTGGAGGAGGATGGGGCAGTGTGGAAGAGGGTCGAGAGGAAGGTGGTGTAGCGTCGGTGGGGTTTGTTTGGTTGTCTGTTGTCTGGGGGGGAGGTTGGACGGCTACTGTTGGTCTTTTGTTTTCGTCAGGGATTCCGAGAATATGTGCGTCACCTTGGTCACGGGGACGTAATTGTCGGTCTGATTGCACTACAACTGGTCTGGACATGAGACTAAGCGTTACAGGGGGTATAAATCATCAGCGGCGAGCCGCACGGGTGAGTGAGGAGAGAGGGAGGCTCGTTTTCTGTTGAGCGGGATAATTGAGGTAAAACACAGGGAGAAGGAGAGAGAGGGGTGAAGAGTGAGCGGGTGAGCTCGTTTTCTATGAGGCGGGGTAACTGAGGGAACGCGGGGACGGGGAGGGTGTTTTCCGTTTTCTGTTCGGTGGGTCACTATGGGAATCACAAGGTAATTGGTTTCACTGTACACTCGAGCACTAACAAAAATACCTAAGTAATGAGAAAGAAGAAAATAAAATATTGCGGCCTAAAACAAACTCTGACTAACCTTGAGTCTTGGTTTTGAAGGCTGCTCGGTGTTCGTCAGCGGGGGGTCCGAGGGGTGTGGGCGTCGATAATCCGTCAGCAGGGCAGGAGTTCCTTCGTCGGTGCCACTTCACTGGAATCCCAGCCTTCGGCTCTCGGGTGGGCACGGCTAGGCCAGTAAATCCCGCGTAGGGCGATGTGCGCCAATTACCGTTGCTTAACGTTGGTATGCGTGGGGTGTTCACTAAATGCTGGTGACTCGGCACAGAAGGTTTGTTGCTTGCCTCGTATTTGCTTCTGCTTGTGTCTGCAGGTTTTGCTTGAATTGTCTTGCCTCGTGATTGCTTCTGCTTGTGTCTGCAGGTTGTGCTTGAATCGTCTTCGAGTTCTTGCTTAGGTGCTTGCCTGTGGTTGTTGGTTTGCTTTAGTTTTCGGAGGCAGGGACTTGGTCTGTAGGGGTTTGGTGGGACGGATCCCACCGGTTCCCACCACTGTAATGTGCCGAGTTGACGTTTGTCACGTCCTGATGAAGTCTGCTGCGAGACTTCTGGCCTTCTGCTTGACGTTTATTTCAGGAGGCTGGTACAGAGGTTGGACAGAGGTTCAGCATGTACAGTGGGGTAGTGGCTGTCTGCCTGTCGCTCGCAGGCGACCCATCTTTATACATGGTCTTTGCGGAATGTGGATAGGGTGCCATATCGTGTCAGAGGTGGGAGAGGCGGAAGGGGAGAGGATGTGACAGTGTAAACAGAGTGAGACGTCATAGGCGGAAGGTGTGAGCTGCCGCATTCCGGGTGAATGTTTAGGCGTGGGGTACGTGTGGCTGATGTACTTGTATAGGGTATGTATAAGGAT
The DNA here is from genome assembly GCF_003789085.1 of Penaeus vannamei. Classification (NCBI taxonomy): domain Eukaryota; kingdom Metazoa; phylum Arthropoda; class Malacostraca; order Decapoda; family Penaeidae; genus Penaeus; species Penaeus vannamei. The sequence goes on along the minus strand of NW_020870529.1, from coordinate 668,379 downwards.
ATGTGGTATAGTATAAGTATTGGCAATAGTAGGAGGGGGAAAGGGTGAGCGTATAAGCCTACAGGGACCAGGCCCGAGAGTGGAAAACCATGTAGAGTAGATAAGGGTGACACGTGAGGTGGAGCAGAGGGCATGTGAGTAATTATGTGTGGTTAACGTGAGAAACACATTGTCCATTGGGATGCCTGTGGTAATGTGAGCTATTACAGTGTGTGTGTGTGTGTGTGTGTGTGTGTGATATTTTTATATTTTTGATTACAGTGCATTTACTTTCCCTTCAAAAGAAAAAAGAAAAAGAAATATAGGAAACCCTCCAGAAAATTCTAATGGGGAGCACATTCACAGGCTAGCAAAGGTACTGAGATTGTTTTGGTGCAAGGTAAATAAGTGGTGTTAATATCTAAACCCAAATCCAAATTGTCTTTGGTGAGTTACATAGCCCCCACTTTGTCATGGTCTTGACATATGGATTTTATCTTTATTTTGGAAATTTTTACTTTATGACTGCCTCAGATCCCTGTTCTATCCAACTTTGCTTCAGTCATAAATGAAATTCTAGCTTTGGCAATTACAATAAACCTAAACTTTCCATAAAGCCAGGTAGAAGGAAGAGTAGTATATTTTTCCCCATGCTTACTTAATGATTATGATGTATCAATTTCTCTCTATTTGAATATCATTCTTTACTTTTTTGACACTATCTCCATTCCTAATTAATGTTAATTTGTTTGTTGCACTTTAAGCATTCAATAAAGATTAGTGTAGAGAAATAATTTTCTGAAAGCAAATTTATATTTCAATTCTTTTCAATAACAACTCGTATCAGACTACTCGCTTTCACCTTCACTTCTGTTAGGTGTCCAGTCAAGCCGTTGCCTCACCCTTCCTTGTTAAAGAAGGGCCCTGCCCCAGCAGTCCACCTTGGGTAATCCCCTCCATACCTAGGAACAAGGAAAGGACCGCCGTATTTCTTGATCCTGCTAATCAAAACAAAAACTATGAAATAATAATCAGTTACTTAATTAATTACTTAAATGGCATTTTAATTTACAGTTATACAAGCTGTTTAAAATTAATTTTGGCTGAAAATATGAATAGTTATCAAAATATTTATATTCTATTATGAACATCTTGTATGGAACTCATTCTGCACAAAGTTCAAGCATGGATCTTCCTTCTTAAGTATATTATTCCCCATTAACAATCGTAAGATCAATGAGGAATTATGGAATACAAACCATAACAACTACAAGGGCAGGGTGCTGTAAAGGATGAAGATAGCTGATATTAACACACATCTACAACAGGAATATCTGCATTATTATACATAGTTTGGTCTTTCCTGTTAGATAACTGTCTTGCCCAGAATCAGTTGGTTGTTTGCTCCTCGCTCTTTGTAAGTGCAATAAAATAATGCTGACATATAACCCGTTAATTGCCATGTTTACACATTGCGAGACAAGAAGCGTCCGACTGGTAGTGTGAACAGCAGTTCGGTGTCACGGGACTAGAAGGTGGGATTTATCAGGGGACCAGCTGCTGTGAAGGGTCATTGTGACCTCGGCTTTAAAAAAAAAATGTTATAATAAGAAACACCTAAAAAAAGAGAACAATAAATGAAGCAATTTTTCCATCCAATATAGACAAATTTATCCACGAGTTACTTTTCTCATTCTTATGTACTTAAAACACTCATATATATATATATATATATATATATATATATATATATATATATATATATATATATATATATATATATATACACACACAACTACAAACAACTTTTTTCATTCTGATGTACTTACCATATAATGAAAAGTTTGCTTTCCAAGTACAGTTATTCCAGATATTTTTAGTATTTTAATAAGGATTTTGATTCTCGCTCTAAAATCATAATGGTTTAAATACATTTAAATTGTATTCCTATAAATATGCACAAAAGAAGAATTTCTGGTTTTACCTTAAATAGTGTTGTAGTCAATTCACAGAAAGTAGGCAAGTTCTTCCATAAATAAGAATTAAACTGTTTTTTAGCCAAAATACATGGGTATTTCATCCTTTTTGTTATGGAGCTCCTAGTGAGTTCTCAAATACATATATGAATTTAATAACAAAATTGCTTGTAAGATATGGTCTTGAATTCAACTTTGGTATTAAAAAAAAGAATAATCATATAATGTGTATTTTTATTGACCTCAGTGATATAGCGCGCGCGTGCTATATCACACACACACACACACACACGCACTGTTGATAATAAAATGCGTCAATGAAGATGCGAAAAAATCCAAAATAAAGAAATTGTGAAAACAACCCCTAACACTGTTTTATATGCCCAAATCAAATCGGTTTTTAAAAGTGATGCAGTAATCGTGTGTGGATGGGTACGTGCCAACACACGGCTTTCAGGTCGACGGACGCTAATGCACAGCCCTTTGACGGGAACAAGCGTACCTGAGCCACTGACCCGAAATTTGAAGGTCTGAATACTAAGATCCAGTAGTCCCGTTTGGGGATCTCGAACACACTTGACATGTGCTTGCTCTATGACCTGATTAAGTAGATCTTGCACTCGAACTGCCAGGGAATGAGAGGGCGAAGGTCTGCCATGGGGACGGCAGAGGGGAGGAGCCGCATTGCCCACTCATGATCATCACAGTCCTCGACGCGTGACCACCCGAACAGTTGACCAGGATTAGAATAATCATTTTCTGTCTCGGCGGGCCTGAAAGAGCCTCTGAGGACTCCTACTCTTTCTGCCATGGCTAGGGCGTTAGCAGGCTTGTAGATGTAGGGACTGGACGTCGATGAGCATGAGAAACAATGGTTGTCGAAGGACCAGTACGATGAGAATAGAAAAAGGATTCTTGCGTCTGTGGCCCCATTGGCTCGTGTCCGGTGTGGCCGGGATTGGCACTTAAAAGTTAGGATGGTAGAGAGACCTACAGAGGCGTGGTACTCTACAATTGCACGTCAGAGCCACAGGGTAAAGGGTGGAAAGGATCTGCCGGCAGCAAAATCGAAGCAAAAGACAACATAGTCTCACAGGCTTCTTTCCGAAGAGTTTGTCGACGTATGATAGCCTCTTCCATAAGGAAAACAGTTAATCGAGATGCCATTGCTGCTATACCACATAAGGCATCCTCTGCTAGGCGAATGTCAAGAGGTCGTCGAGGGTGAAATCTGCTGAACACTCCCTTGACTGCGGATGTTATTGCGGCGTTCAAATGAACTGAAAAGAGATGCTATCTCCAAAACTCGTAGAGGCCACACTCTTACTGTTGAGTCCGCTCCAGTGGCAGAGGAAGATGGACGAAGGGGGGGAGGGGGGGAAGTCGTTCTTGGTGGTCTTTGGTGCAGAGAGGAAGTTTGCAAACATGACGGTTTGAACCTTCCTTCCATAAATAAGTAAAACGTATGTTTTCCACCAGACGGGGAGGAGGAGGAAGGGGGATCACGAGAGTGAAGGACTGGACCACGTGGTGTTGATTCCCCTAACAACCCCAAAGTTCCAGGGATAGTAGAAGAGAAGACAGAGCGGCCAATGCATGAGCGAGGCCGCGAGTCTCGCGTGAAGAGGAGGAAGAGGCAGCCCAAGGTCTATATGAGTACTTATATAGACCTTGGGCCCTTTAGTCCATTCAACGGGGCAGCCAAGGGTGGGGCCGTGCGTGCTTCGCGCCAGAAAGGACACGTGCTGCCTCACCTTGGCCTCGCCCAGACTCAAACTTCTCCACCTCCACGCCCGGGACGCGCTCCTAACGAATAACGTCACCCGAGCTCGTTAATGTAAATGATGCTCCGCTTAGCAGGAATGGGGTACCATCCCGCAGAGCGTGGATTAAGAGACGAAGCTGTAGTAATTGGTGGTGAGCCGATGGACGGCGCTGCTGGCGGTGAGGGTTAATGAATAAATAAAAAAATTACATATGTCTGCATTTGTGTTAAGAGGCTTCATCAGTATTTGGGCTGCCCTAAATGTCTGCTTTTTTTTGTTTCTTTCTTTGCTGAAAAATGAGTGCGTGCGCGTGTGCATACGGCATACTTATGATAAGTATTATCTTTAGTTCAGTACACAGCATCGTGTCGGCTGGTGAGGAACACGAGGCGTCCCCTGAAGAGTAAAGATCCATAGCGAAAGGTGAGGCAACTGTGTGGGTTCAAGATTAGGAATAGGTAGGTGTGGGAGGTTAACTCATAATTACTAAGATCAATAATGGCATCCGAATGCACGTCTAAGAAGAGAACATATGTTAATTTAGGTTCTCTAACCTTCATCAGGAGTGAGTTAATCCATTGCCATTGATATTTATAACCATTGATAAGATACGGGGTTATGCTCAGCCTGTGTTATCGTGTTTAGTCCGTGTTTATTCGTCTCTTCACGTTTATGAAGTCATTACTCATCCAGCCTTCCCCTCCACAGGCAAACACAAAATGTGTGTGTGTGTGTGCGTATATATATATATATATATATATATATATATATATATATATATATATATATATATATATATATATATATATATATATATATATCACACGCATGTATACTAATTGTATATATATGTACATATATATACATATATAAGGCGATTAGGTGAGCGAAGCCAACAAAAACGTAGGGAAATGAGCTATTTTAAGGGCATTTTTCAGCTAGACCCGAAATGACATGGGTGTTTACTTAGAAAAACAGAGAAAACTATGGCCCTGGGCTGAGGGCAAGCAAGAATCCACTCCCGAAAATTGCATCATCTTTAATTTTTTTCAATGTTCCCATTTCCGCAATTGATCATATGTGCAACACGATAATGAATTAGGCCATGAAATAAAAATAAATATGTGAATGAGCATCTATGAATTTCTAATCAAACCGCGCATTTTTGTTTTGTTTTGTATTTTTACTCGCTTTGATTTCCTCAGAATGAAAGTCTGAAGCAAATGACTTTTATCGTCTTTTTTGTGATTTTCAATAATGTATTAAAAGTAAACGGAAGATAAATAAAAAAATACCTCGCGCGGTTCGATGCGTACGAGATTTACAAGGATGATTATTATTAAACGCATGTATATGAATGTAAATGTACACATGCTTATGCGTGCGTATGGATATGTGCTCATGTGTGTACAAATGCATACACATACGCGTGTGTGAACATTAGTAAATATGTATGAACGTGCATGTAGCCACTGTGTATCACTGACGCCACCTGTAATTCAACTATACACTATAAAGTAGAGGTGTTAATACCTCATAGCCGTTCGCGTGTTGATGTCCCCCGAGAGTTCGCACTGATTACCTTTCTTCTTTGTCTTCTTCAGCCTCCTTTGGCGCGGAACATCTATTTCGAATCGTCTAACCACGTGACCCCGTCTCGAAACAAG
>NW_020870529.1:655491-657991 GCF_003789085.1 Penaeus vannamei | reverse complement strand
TTTTATTATATCGCGCCTATTTGAAATTATGAAGTCAATTTCGTTTTTGACGTCAGAAGGCGACTTCCATGTCCACTTCCGTTCTAGTCTTTTTTCGAAGAATGTATTCATGATACTGAGTGATCGAGCCTCCGCAAATTCGACTAGCATTTGTCCCCTCTCGTTCCTAGTGCCTATTCCATGGTTCCCTACTGCGGTTTCGCCCTCTGTCTTTTTACCTATTTTGGCATTAAAATCCCCCATAATTATTGTGAAATGGGTTTTTGTTCTCTCGCTGGCTAAATGAACATCTTCATAGAAGCTCTCTATTTCTTCATCACTGTGGCTGCAGGTTGGAGCATAGACTTGAATAATTTTTAAGTTGTACCTAGTGTTTAGTTTTATTGTTACAGAAGCCACTCTTTCGCTGACACTATAGAATTCTACAATGTTTCTTTTCTAAGCGTTTGTGTATTAAGAATCCTACCCCTAATTCCTGTTTGCTACCCAGAGGTTTTCCTCTCCAATAGAGCACGTGTCCTCATTTATAACTTCTGCTCTTCACCTAGTCTTCTAACTTCGCAGTCCTACTACATCCCATTTAATGGAAGAGAGTTCCTCTAGTAAAGCTAGTAAGTCGGATTCAGTTCTCATGGTCCTTATATTGTATGTGCAAAGGTTCATCAACGTGGGGCGGCCTGTCTTTACCCGGATATTTTTAGCACCCCCTGCTCCGGAGCGATCCTGATCGCCGCCGTAACCAGGGGCTCCTTCGCCTCCGGGGAATGGGGGCCATGGCTGGATGCGTTTGTTCATGGAGGTGGACAGCCGATTTACCTCCCACCTACTGGCTTAGGTGTATCTTGGTGGGAGGGGAGTAATTTAGCCGGAATGCCATTGATAAGTCCCCCCAGCAGGTTTGGTCCTACCTGGTGTGGACTTAGGAGCGGCAATGCACGGCCTGCTCACTACTCCCGTGAGCTGGGCTTAATTATCAGAAGTGCATATATGTTTGATTTTATATTATTTATTAACTTCATTTGTGCGTATGTGCACCTGATGCAGACATATTCATTCCCGCACATGCTCTAAGTACTACGCATATGCTCATTCCCACGCATATGCATATGCAAGCATACACCTTTATTCTTGTATCTATGCTTATGGATATGGATACTTATTCTACGTTATAAATAACTACATACATGTCCATCATAGTCTGGCCTAGTCATATGTTCACATCGCCTGTCCCTTTATGCGCTTGTTATATGTTATTGATAAGTGAGTGAGAATACATGAGTGTATACTCACCCGTGTATATGTAAACACCCCTTTTTGCATACCTCGCAAACCTACATATCACTATACATACGCATGTATCTATCCCTGCATGTGCTCACGCATCCGTGTATGAGCACATACATTTGCAGCATACACTAGTGTCCCCCCCCCCTTTACATATGTGTATATATATCTGTACTTGCTTTACATATAACTACCTCTACGTACATACATACGTACATACATACATACGTATACTTAATTATTTATCCACCTTCCTACATCCTGCACACACCTATATACGTATACCTATACGTATACACATATAAATACCTACATATGTCTACCTATACATTCACCCACGCATACACATAAACACGGACATTATATATACCTCTATACACATACACATATATACATGCTTATATACACATGTAAATGTACACATTCATGCATGAATATATACACCATATGTACAAATTTGCATATTTACGCCTTTAAACCCATGTATACCCTCATGTATAAGCACGGAACATACCCATATATAATGTACTCTACCACAAAGCTATATGGAACCTTATAGCCTTACGTAGACAACAGCAGCATACATACCCATGTATCCGCACATGAATTTAAACTCGCCTACACTCATATAAACCTGTACACATGTACATGCGCACATATGCATCTGCGCACTTTCGTGCCTACGCGCTCATACTCGCGCACGAACGTATGAACAGTGCATAGGCGCACACACGCACTCCATTATAATGAGCCCATGCATTATAATGTCCTTAAATTATAGTGTTGCAGCAGAGGAATTGAGGGAAGGATGCGGGTGGTGTGGGAGGATTTAGGATGATATTGGAGGGGGTAAGGATGGGGTTTGGGATAAAGGGAGTTATAAGGGTGATTTTGTATCTGGCAATTTTTCGGAGCGGCGTCGCATTCCTTAGCTGTCGTTAAGCCTAACGGGGTGCGGCCTCGGCTGACCACAGGTCGGCGTCTGGCGCTCATCTGAGGTGCCAAAGCTTGAATTACGCTTTATTATTACTTGATTTATCTGGCGTTTCTTCTGTCGAATGTCAGATGATACTTTACGCTTTATGGGAACCATTTTTAACCTACCTGATTTTGTGATGTACTGTACTTACATACTGGCCGTTGACTGTTCCTTTGCAAATCTGCTTGAGTGGAAACTGTAATGCCCGCGCGGTTGGCACTGTTACTGGGCGACCTG
>NW_020870529.1:647991-650491 GCF_003789085.1 Penaeus vannamei | reverse complement strand
TGCTACGTTCTGTTGGAGTTCAAGGTCAAGAATTACCATTACGATGGTAAGTGTCGGGGAGAATGCCAAACGTCACTTGCAACTGGCGTATTCGCAGTCCTCCTTAAGGGGATGAATCAGGGTTACCAACGCGAGCAATTACTTTATTTCATTATGAATGAATCAGCCAGCCAGTCTTTGAAAAAAAACGTGAAAGAATCACTGTTTAGCCAATGTATGCAAAGCTCTATCTTCTAATCCTACAAGCTGTGACCCAACTACTGCACAAAGAACGTCGCAGAAATAGACCTGCAATCTTGAGTTGAATTTGCTATCGTCATTCTTTCTCCGTGTGCGTGCGTGTGTGTGTGTGTGTGTGTGTGTGTGTGTGTGTGTGTGTGTGTGTGTGTGTGTTTGTGTGTGTGTGTGTGTGTGTGTGTCTCTATATATATATATATATATATATTATATATATATATATATATATATATATATATATATGTATAATATATATATGTATATATATATATATATATATATATATATATATATATATATATATATAATATATATATATATATATAAGTATGGTAAGCAAGTCAGATACTGGGGGTGAGGTGGGGTACAAAGAACAAACCTGATTCATGAACAGCAGCTGCTCATCGCCCATAGAAAACAATAAACAGCTTTGCTATTCATTTTATCTTTCTCATTCAGGGGACGGATTCTCCAAAGAGCCTGAAGTTCAGGCGCGCGGGAGGCCTTAGCTGTCCTCCGGCGACTCGAGTCACGGCCCGTCTAGAGCGCCGTATCTCGGACTTAGCTTCGTAAATGTTTTTTTCGGCGCCTTATCCCTGCCTTAAACTCCGCACCGCTGCAGATCACTTGCGGCGTCGAGTCTTCAGTGGCCAATCACAGCTGCCGTTTCAGGGAGCTCTTAGGGCCCCGCCGAGGCCGTGAAAGCTAATCTGAGGAGTTGTTTATAAACACAACACTGTGTCCAGTCCGTGGCATAATGAAGCGTTTTAGCTATGTGCTAGAATTAGTAACAGAAAAATGCGATTCCTAATAAAATAATGGCCTAATGAACGGAAAGCATGTGCCGTGAAATTTAGAAGAAAGTATTGTCTCCGGGAAAGCAAGACCTTGCTCGAGAGGATGGGTAACAATGCGAGTGATATTAGCTTCGATTTTCATACCAATTGCCACTTAAACAAATAATAATTGGAAAATGTTTCAGTATTGACTACGTTTGTATAAGAAGAGTAATCTCCTTTTTCTATGAATCATCGTGATTCCTACTCACCCACAAGCTACGTTAACAACTATGAAAATAATATTAACAAATATAACAATAAAGACATATTAGTAAAACCATTACATTACATTACATGTCATATTGGAATATAACACTTATTGTCTTATCTATATCACTATTAGTTCATGCAGACATAATAACAATTAAGGAAAACACACTTTGTAAGGTTGTACTAATTGTTCTAAGGCTGAAAGGATGTCATTTATGGTTCGCCCTAACCCGCCTGACTGCTCTCCCCTGCCGTGTTCGACGGCGCCGGAAGCTACAGCGCCGCATTCGCTGTTTGAAATACTTCGCAACAATCTCTCTCTCTCTCTCTCTCTCTCTCTCTCTCTCTCTCTCTCTCTCTCTCTCTCTCTCTCTCTCTCTCTCTCTCTCTCTCTCTCTCTCTCTCTCTCTCTCTCTCTCTCTCTCTCTCTCTGGGAAAATAAACGGACAGACGAGCGCTCTTCCTCTCTTTCTCTCTCAGAAATTTGAAGGCAGACGCAAAGGGAAAAGATGAAATGTGATTCTTTATTATATGCACGCTAAAACCGGCGCCTACAAAGTAACATTGCATGGACACTATAAAGCTGTCACCAATTTTGTGTGAATGACTGAGGCAGACAGCAAGTAACCATCTAAAGAACAACGAATTCCGGATAAACCGAATGAATCAGTAGAATAGTCATATAGATGGAATACAAAGCGTATCCAACCTGATTTGTTGCATTTCTCTACAGCGAAATCATGGAATTGTGTATGTTTTCTTATTTCTATATTATATCAAAACATTTTCTTTACTTTAATTATTTAATAATTTCAGAATTCATGTAAAATTAATCTCTGGAATTGCGGCATATTGAACCGACTTCGCCGTGCTAGTGCGTGCGTGATTCGTAAGTTCCAAAACTTTCAAAGTTTTTTTTTTTTTTTTTTTTTTTTTTTTTTTTTTTTTTTTTTTTTTTTTTTACATTTGTTGGCTTTTGGACAAGAAACTGAATCCTCATCATCCATCCATCCATCCATCTATCTATCTATCTATATCTATCTACCTATATATATATGTATATATATATACATACATATATATATACATACATACATATATATATATATATATATATATATATATATATATATATATATATATATATATACATATATATATAATATGCGTCTCTACTTAACACTGAAAGTTTTGTCTCTTAAAGTTACGCCGTT
>NW_020870529.1:640491-642991 GCF_003789085.1 Penaeus vannamei | reverse complement strand
ATCCACTCGACGAAGTACGAAGAGTTCTTGTTCTGGACGCTCAGCATCTGCTCGTCCACCTCCTTCATGGACATGCGGCCTCGGAACACCGTGGCTACCGTCAAGTAGCGGCCATGCCGTGGGTCGCACGCCGCCATCATGTTCTTGGCGTCGAACATTTGTGACGTAAGCTCTGGCACGGACATCTGGCGGTAGCCCTGCGACCTGCGGGAGACGCGTGTGCTTGGGCCTCATGTATTGCCTTGCAGGGGGCGCATGACACTTTCGAGCTTTGGGTTCAAGCATATACCCCTATGCATAATATTCATGACATACTCATATATGCATGATAATCATAACGTTTACTCCTAGGCATAATATTCATGGCATATACTCTTATGCATGATATTCATAACATATAACCCTATGTATGCTATTCATAACATAATCCTATACATGATATGCATATACTACAGTAGCGATGACACAACACCAAATAAAGAGACGAAATAAGGTTAAGTGCATGACTTCCACAGAGCAAGAGGTGCCGAGGCCTTACCCGCGCGCGGTGAGAGGCACGAAGCCCGGCATGAAGAAGTGCAGACGCGGGAAAGGCACCATGTTCACCGCCAGCTTCCTGAGGTCGGCGTTCAGCTGACCTGGGAAGCGGAGGCAGGTGGTCACGCCCGACATGGTGAGGGACACCAGGTGGTTCAGATCGCCGTAAGTGGGTGTGGTGAGCTTGAGCGTCCTGAAGCAGATGTCGTATAGGGCCTCGTTATCAATGCAGTAAGTCTCGTCCGTGTTTTCAACCAGCTGGTGGACGGAGAGCGTGGCGTTGTACGGCTCCACCACGGTGTCCGAGACCTGTGGGAAGGGACGCGTCAACGCCTCTGGTCGACGCCACCTTTTGGATGAGGGATCTCTCTCCCTCTTGCCGGAAAAGGGAAGAGGGAGAGATGATGGGTGATCGAGGGAAGAGGGAGAGAGAGACGGAAAGAGGGAGAGGGAGAAAGAGAAGGAAAGAGTGAGCGCGAGAGAGAAGGAAAAATTGAGGGAAGGAGAGGGAGTAGGAGAAGAAGGAGAAGGGAGGGAAAGAGAGAGGGAGAGGAAGAGAGAGCAAGAGGGGGGGAGGAATAAATGAGGAAAGGTAAGGGAAAGAGGGAGATGAGGAGAGAATATGATGATGATGATAAGAATGAAGGATAAGAAGACAATTGATGATGATGACAATAAGGAAGGAGAGAAAGAGGGCAATAAAAATGATATAACTATAAATCAATCAGAGGCTTCATTTCTGTATATACTATAATGACAAAGATTGCCTTCGTGAATTATTGAAGGCTTGTTTAAATGGGCAACCTTTGTCCTGTGCATTAAAATCTCGGGCGCCCACCAAGCTGCATTTGTTGATACAGGTATGACAGCGACTGAACAATTTTACAACATAAAGCTAGCATTGGACTCTCAGTGTCACATCTTCGGAAGTAATGGCATTGCTTCCTGCCATCCACGACACCAGGGCATCTCCCCCGCGACCCACGCTTCCTACCTTTGGGCTGGGCATGACAGAAAATGTGTTCATGATTCTGTCCGGGTATTCCTCCCTGATCTTGGAGATGAGAAGCGTGCCCATGCCCGAGCCCGTCCCGCCGCCCAGGGAGTGTGTCAGCTGGAAGCCCTGGAGGAGGTCGCACCCTTCGGCTTCCTTGCGCACCACGTCGATCACGGCGTCCACCAGCTCGGCGCCCTCTGTGTAGTGCCCTTTGGCCCAGTTGTTGCCGGCGCCGCTCTGGCCTGAGGCGCGGGCGGCGGGGTTAGAGGGGAGGGGGGGAGGAGGGAGGAAGTTTCCATTAGGTCTTAAAGACATTTGAGATTCTCTATGTCAAAAGAAAAAAAAAGGAAAAAGACAGATTCACCCATTTTACTGCATGAAGAAGTTTCGGCAACGGAAAGTCTATGAAATGCCCGTTTCCGTTATGGAGAGTTCAGTGAGGAGAACTCTATTTCAGTTATGTAAATCTGAGGTGAGGCTTATCAAGCTCCAAAGTGAAAAAACAGTTTAAGCTCAACCAGATCTAAAAAAAATTGTGCCAACATATCAAATGCATGATAAGCTTCCGCTCCGACATGACGCCGCGAGGGCTCCCTCTCGCCGTCGCATTTCCCACTCACCGAAGACGAAGTTGTCCGGCTTGAAGAGCTGGCCGAAGGGGCCCGACCGCACGGAGTCCATCGTGCCGGGCTCCAGGTCCACCAGGATGGCTCGGGGCACGTACTTCCCTCCTGCGGATATGGGTCAGGTCAGGTCAGGGGTGGCGTCGTCCTTGTTTCACAAACACGCACACACGTACGCGCGCACACACACACACACACACACCAGTTCATACACACACACACACGATTTTTTGCAGCATGTAAGACTCATCGGTGCATTGGACAAACTATAAATCAAGCATGATATTTGATGAAAAAATAACAGCGGACGGAGGTCGGTCCCCCAAGGGATCCCGGACCGCAG
>NW_020870529.1:635491-637991 GCF_003789085.1 Penaeus vannamei | reverse complement strand
GAAGAGAGGGAGAGAGGAAAAGAAAGTCACGCTATTTTTCGCCTATCTGCTTCTTTATCAGATACAAGTGGAACTTCATTAATCCGGCAATTGCTGGTTCGGGACAGTAGTTTGAATCTGGCAGTAAGTAGTTTGCAAGGCCGCCGCTTGTGCAGCCGTGACCCATGACCGTAATTACCGTATTTTTTCCTTATTTATTTTGCCTTGGGTTTCACTGGTTCCGGATATTCGTTATCCAAGTAATATTTCTCACTTTTGAAAGATACTGATGTCAGGATTCTTTTTTATCATTTCATGAGAATATGATATCTGCAGTGTTCCATGCTGCTTCATTTGAGACGTTTCAGTCACTTCAGTTGTGAAATGAGCACTTGCAAAAAGAGAGGCAATAAAATAGTATACGAGTGATCAGGAAGGCCAAGCAACAATGACGGAAATAAGTCACAAATCATTGCATTCTTTTTTCGTCTCTATTCTTTCTTTCCCTTCTCTCTCCTCTTTGTTTCCCTTCTTCACCACTCGCCTTTATCTCCTTGATCTCTCTCCTCCCTTTTCAGTTTTCCCTTCCATAATAACACAAATGCAAGAACTCGGCTGTAGCCGTTGTATTATTCCAAAAGAATTACTAGACAACAGTTTACGAACATTTAATTTATAAGAGAAAACGGTGGGTGTAATTGCGGGGCACACTCTGCTATACTAACAAAATGCCTTCTTATTGAGACTCATTGGACACGTAATAATGCCAGCATAAAAACGACACCAACAAGAGTATGTTTGAGAGAAATGCACTGTTTACTGAGATTCAGTAAACAAAATATTTTTTCTAACCTGAATGATTCAAAAGAGAATTTCTATTCTAGATTCTAGACTATATTCTAATATCATTTGTGGAACTGATAAGAGAGAAAAATGCGTCTAAAGACATAACTACGACAGCAATGGTAGTAATAATTATAGCGGGAGTCATAGAAGCAGTGAATGTACTAGTTTATAGCAATGGTAGTATAGGTATTAGCAGCAATTATGGTGAACGTAATGGTACTGCCAGAAATGTTAGAAATGATAGTAATGGCAATAGTGGTTGTGGTAATAGTAGCAACCATAAATAGAGAGGGAGAGAGGGAAAATAGAAAGAGATAGATAGATACATAGAAAGAGAGAGAGAGAGAGAGAGAGAGAGAGAGAGAGAGAGAGAGAGAGAGAGAGAGAGAGAGAGAGAGAGAGAGAGAGAGAGAGAGAGAGAGAGAGAGAGAGAGAGAGAGGGAGGGAGGGAGGGAGAGAGAGAGAGAGAGGAGGGAGGGAGAGAGGAGAAAGAGAGAGAGGAGAGATAGAGAGAGAGAGAAAGAGAAAAGAGAAAGAGAGAGAGAGAGAGAGAGAGAGAGAGAGAGAGAGAGAGAGAGAGAGAGAGAGAGAGAGAGAGAGAGAGAGAGAGAGAGAGAGAGAGAGACAGACAGACAGAGACAGAGACAGAGACGGAGAGAGAAAAATATAAAAGACGAAATTCCCAGAAAGTCACGGCCAACCAAATAAAGAACAGCATCATGCGCACAAAGCAGCGCATGCATGACCCCGCCCCCGATGTCCATGCATGGAGCCCACAGCAAGACAGGAAAGATGGGATAGAAAAGAGGCAATGAAGGAAGTGGAGGTGAAAAAGGAAGAGAGAGGAAAGGGGTAATGAGAGAGGAGAGAACGCTAGAGAAGGAAAAAGGGAGAGACAAGGGGAGAGAAGAGGGAAGAGAGGAAGGGAGAGGAAGAAAGGAAGGAGAAGAAGAAGAGAAGACAGCAAGGAGATAGCCCAAAAGGGAGAGGAGATAAAGAGGGGGAGCCTGAGAAAAAGGGGAAGAGAAACTGGAGGAAAGAAGAAGAGAAAAAAGAAAGAGAAAGAAGGGCAAATGAAAGATAGATTAGAGGAGAACACAAGATAAGACAAGGCCAGACACCGCGAAGGAGGAACAGGAAGGAAAAGGCGGGTAGAACGAGAAAAAGGAAAAAAGAGAGAACGAAGAAAGAAGAAGGTTGATAGAGATAAACAGATAGAAAAGGAGAGAGAGAGGGGGGGGGATAGATAGATAGATAGAGAGAGAGAGAGAGAGAGGGATGGACAGACTGATTTACTAACTGACTGACTGACAGGTAGGCAGACAGACAGACAAAAGACAAGAAAAGAGAGGAGGAGGCGAAAGCCGGAAGAGAGGCGAGAGCGGAGGCGAAGATAAAGTATAAGGAGGCAAGGAGGAAGCGAAAAGGATGCGAGAACAGAGGCGAAAGTATAAGGAGGCAGGAGGAGGCAAAGGGATGCGAAGAGGAAAGAAGGGCGGAGGCGAGGAGGACGGCAAGAGGATGCGAGGAGGCGGAGGAGGCGGGGAAAGATAAAGAGGAGGCAGGAGGAAGTAAGGATAAGACAAGGAGGAGACAAGAGCGGTGGCGAAGAGGAGGCGGGAAGAGATGAAGAGGAAGCAGGAGGAAGCAAGAGGGCGAGGAGGAGACAAGAGCG
>NW_020870529.1:627991-630491 GCF_003789085.1 Penaeus vannamei | reverse complement strand
GTAAGAGAGAGAGAAAAAGAAAGAAAAGGAGACAGGCACTTGCAAAGAGAGAGAGAGAGAGGTAAAAGAAAATTAATGAGACCGAGAAATCCAAGTGATAAAACATTTGATTGGCGGCGCGACCTAGCGGGAGCCTCGGCGCGCTATCAGGCTCGCGGTTTCTCTAATCTGCTTCTGGATTATGGCTCATTTGCGCTACTGAGGAGAAGAGGGGAATTAGGAGTCCAAGGAGGAGGACGGGAGGAGGGGAGACTTGAAACCGCTTATGAGCCACTTAACTAAAAAAGAATGTGTAATAAGGGGCTTATTTGTAAGATGAAGTGTTCCTTGTGGACCGTCTGCGACACGGCAGTCTCTCTCTCTCTCTCATATTCACCACATTCTCTTTTCAGTTTCTTCGTTGTCTGTTCTTTGAGGCTTCACTCTACTTTAGAAAAAAAAAAATCAGAAAATATAAACACTTACTTCACCGTTTATCATGTAATGCCACTCTCTACCATTACTGACCTTTTATATCTCAACACACACACGTATGCATGTGTGGGGTGATGACGATAGCGAGATCTCTTTGCCCCTCTCAAGCAGAAGGGCCTCAGGGACTCGTCTTCCACATTCTCACAAAGGCAGGTAGGGAAGCCTCAAACATTACTTCAACATCATGGCAAATATTGTAGATGGTTATCATAGAACTGATATAGCCGTTATAACCAACAATTCATTTGGCGTTGAAATCTACAAAGCCATAGCGGCAAAGAAGGGAGACAGAGAGAAACAAAGGCAGACAGACTTACAAAGAGTAAGAGAGAGAGAAAAAGAAAGAAAGAGGTAAAAGAAAATTAATGAGACCGAGAAATCCAAGTGATAAAACATTTGATGCGACCGACGGCGGCCGACCTCCAGCGGGAGCCTCGGCGCGCTATCAGGCGTCGCGGTTCTCTAATGCCCGGCTGCTTCTGGGAACATTATTGGCTCATTTGCGCTACTGAGGAGAAGAGGGGAATTAGGAGTCCAAGGAGGAGGACGGGAGGAGGGGAGACTTGAAACCGCTTATGAGCCACTTAACTAAAAAAGAATGTGTAATAAGGGGCTTATTTGTAAGATGAAGTGTTCCTTGTGGACCGTCTGCGACACGGCAGTCTCTCTCTCTCTCTCATATTCACCACATTCTCTTTTCAGTTTCTTCGTTGTCTGTTCTTTGAGGCTTCACTCTACTTTAGAAAAAAAATCAGAAATATAAACACTTTACTTCACCGTTTATCATGTAATGCCACTCTCTACATTACTGACCTTTTATATCTCAACCACACACACGTATGCATGTGTGGGGTGATGACGATAGCGAGATCTCTTTGCCCCTTTCAAGCAGAAGGGCCTCAGGGACTCGTCTTCCACATTCTCACAAAGGCAGGTAGGGAAGCCTAACGCATAGTATGACCGCTCTATCTGACCTTTGTCTACGTGGGTCACGGAAAGGGCAAGAGGAAGGTGGGCGGGGGAGGGGGGGGGCGAGTAATTGTTTATAAGAAGGGAGGAAGGGGGGGGGTGGGGGGAAAGAGGAGGAAGGGGGATATGGACGATGAGGGGAGAATGGGGTAGGAGGTTATAGGGGACGGGAGGGGAGGCATACGCAGTGAAAAGGGGAAAGAAGGGAGGGAAGGCAAGGGGGGTAGAGTCCGGCAAGGGAAGGGTAGGGGTAGGGAGGGAGGGAAGGGAGGGAGAGGGAGAAGGGAAGGGTAGGGGTAGGGGTAGGGAGGGAAAGGGAGGGAGGAGGCACGAGCAAGGGAAAGGGTAGGGGTAGGGAGGGAGGGAAGGGAGGGAGGAGGCACGAGGCAGGGAAGGGTAGGGGTAGGGAGGGGAGGGAAGGGAGGGAGGAGGCACGAGCAGGGGAAGGGTAGGGGTAGGGAGGGAGGGAGGGAGGGAGGAGGCACGAGCAAGGGAAGGGTAGGGGTAGGGAGGGAGGGAAGGGAGGGAGGAGGCACGAGCAAGGGAAGGGTAGGGGAGGGGAGGGAGGGAAGGGAGGGAGGAGGCACGAGCAGGGAAGGGTAGGGGTAGGGAGGAGGAAGGAAGGGAGGGAGGAGGCACGAGCGTAGGGAGGGGGAGGGGTAGGGTAAGGGGTAGGGAGGGAGGGAAGGGAGGGAGGAGGCACGAGCAGGGAAGGGTAGGGTAGGGAGGGAGGGAAGGAGGGAGGAGGCACGAGCAGGGGAAGGGTAGGGGTAGGGAGGAGGGAGGGAGGGAGGGGGAGGCACGAGCAGGGGATAATAAAAGAGAGGCAGGGGAAGGGGGGAGGGGGGGGGAGGGGAGGCAGGGGCGGGCGGGAAGAGGCGTGGAGGCGAGGAGGGAGGCGCGGGCATTACGGGAGGAGAAGGAGAAGGAGAAGGAAAAGTTAAAAAAGGGCGACGCCGGCTTCATCCTGGCGACGTAAACGCCCTTGGCTCAACTAGGATTTCTTTGCATATTTGCCAGATCACTTACACATTTTCAGTCAGAACGAACTGTAAGG
>NW_020870529.1:598424-603424 GCF_003789085.1 Penaeus vannamei | reverse complement strand
ACCAAATAAAAATGAAAGTACAAATCAAAATTCGAATAAAATCAACACAGACAGGCGTAAGTAAATAAAGAAAAATTAGTACCCCCTTAACTGTCAGATGATAGCAGTTTACATAGGATACTTGGTAAACACTGTAATCCCTCTCCACGGAAATGAACTAGACGAATTGAGCACCAAATACTATGAGAAATACGATGGGAAGATGGCAGGATCAGTCAGACCATCAGATGATTCCGGGACGCCTCTCAAAACCGGCCCTTGTCAAGAGTAGGGTCCTATTCAGTAAATAAAATATCAAAGAACATTACTTGAGCAATAGTTCATTTTCTTGAAACAACAAAAAATAATACCAAATGATTCTCACTATAACTAATAAAAAAAAGAAAATAAACAAAAACCGTCATACCTCAACAGCCAAGAGTTCGGTGTAGCAAAACCCAGGCTCCGCTCAAAGGATTCGACCAAAACTCCGAACCCTGAACCTAATTCGCACAATAAGCTGTGCGAGAACGTAACAAAAACGAAATAAAAAGAAGAATAGATACATTCCTTCACACAGCTCCCCCTAAAGTATCTATCCTGGGATAGATAAAAAGAGACTCATTTATCCGAACGACTCAACAAGTCTGCTCCAACATTATCTTGGCCAGCAATATGGACAAGCCTAAAACTATATGACTGTAATCCTAAAGCCCATCGAACAATCCTATTATTTGATCCCTTAAAATTCTTAAGATTGATCAATGGCTTATGATCAACTTCAAGGATGAATTCCTGTCCTCTCAAATAATAATCTTGACTCCAAATACAATTGCCAAACATTCCTTCTCTATGGTGGAGTATCTAGTCTCTCTATCCAGAAGTTTACGACTAGCATAGGCTACTGGAAATGGATGGTTGTTGACATACTGGAGGAGAACAGCTCCTACTCCAGTATTAGCGGCATCGGTTCGGAGAACAAAAACTAAGTTACGGTCAGGGATCTTGAGTACTGGATCATTAGGAAGAGCAACTTTAAGTTGTTTAAAGTTATTTAGTAGTTCACTTGACCATTTTAAGGGTTCTTTTACACCCTTTCTAAGTAAGTCTGACAAGGGACTAGTCTATGAAGACACATTAGGTATAAAAGTCCTATAAAAAGACACCATTCCAAGAAAGGATCTTAAAAGCTTCTTTGTAGTTGGAGGAGATACTTTCATTAAAGCCTCTACTTTATCAAACTGAGGTCTAATATGGTTACCATCAACAATAAAACCCAAATAGTTAATAGAAGAGAATCCAAATTTACACTTGGATGGTCTAGCATTTAATCCATGTTCTATAAGACGCTCTAAAACTAAATGAAGAAAAGCAATATGTTCTATCCAATTAATTCCATAAACAAAAATGTTATCAAAATAAAATGAAACTTGGCAAACCAGAGAGAACTGTACGCATCAGCCTAATAAAAGTGGCACATGCATTAATAAGACCAAAAGGAATTCTTGTAAATTCCATAAGACCACGATGTGGAAATGCAGTCAATGGTTTGGCTTGGTTAGAAAGGGGTACCTGATAATAAGCCTTAGTCAAAGCTAATTCAGAAAAATATCTAGCTCCACTAAATTATGTAAAGCCTATTCATGGTACATGATGGCTCAGCATGGAAGATAGTGACGGAATCTAAGGATCTATAATCAATGGCCATTTATATGTTCCATCTGATTTTTTCACCATCACAACGGGGGAACTGAATGGAGATGAAGATGGCTGTATAATTCCCTACTCTAATAAATCATCTACCTCTTTTTCAAAATGAAGTTGTAAATGAATGGGGACTGGGCAGATTTTTGTTCTTAACTTATCAGAAGAGGCAAGAATGATATTATGTTCTATAGTTTCGGTGCAACCTGGTAATTCAGAGAACACATCAGAAAATTCCTTTACATCACTGGTCTGATCCCTATTAAGGTCAGAGGAAACACTAAGATAACTGAGCAATTCATCACTTTCACGTCCATCTGGAGTCAAAGGCAAATGAGGATTTTTATCTAAGGCTTCATCTAAACAAAATTGAACAGTTAGTGGAGATTTATCTATCACATTAGGATCTTCAACATCAGGAATATTAGCCAAAGAAACACAAGCTCTCCGATAGTACTTAAGCAAGTTTTCATGATACAACTTTGACTTTCCCTTTTCATCTATCAGATAATCAACATCATTCTTACACTCCAATACTCTGTAAGGATCACTCCAAGACAACAGGAATTTATTACTACCGTCAGTCAAAAGGACTAAAACTTCATCCCCAGGAACAAATTTCCGATCTTGCGATTTCAGATCAAAGTAAATTTTATACCGACTCGAACATCAGCATTTTCAGCAGCTATTTTGGCACTCTCAGAAAGCTTATCTTTCAGTTCAACCATGTACTGATACGTAGTACTATCATCATTACTAGTCTCTTTGTTTTCCCATAGTTCACGTAGGACATGCAAAGGACCCCCAACTGAACGTCCATACAAAAGTTCAAAAGACGAAAACCCAGTGCGGTCACTTGGCATTTCTCGTAGGAATGAGATACCTGTGCCAGTCTTTAGGCTTATCACAATAGAGTTTACGGAGGCAAGACTTCAAAGAGGAGTGGAAACGCTCAACTCTTCCATTTCCACTAGGGTGATAAGGGGTTGTGAAAAGAGGTTTTACGCAACAGCCTATGTAACTCACACAAGTTGTGATCGAAATTGGCTACCACAATCTGAAAGGATTTCACGAGGGATACCAACACGAGAAAAAATGGACAATAATGCTTCTGAAACTGAAAATGAATCAATCTCACGCAGGAGGACAGCTTCAGGAAAACTAGTTGCAAAGTCTACCAGGGTCAAGATGTATCGGTGCCCTTCTGCTGATGGAGGACTTAATGGACCAACTAAATCTACTGCTACTCTAGAACAGGGCTCTGTAATAATTGGCATTGATTTAAGTGGAACTGGAGGTAATCTGCCTTTGGAAGACATCCTTTGACAACGGTCACAGGATCGACAAGTCTCGAACATCAGAGCTTAAGTTTGGCCAAAAGAAATTCTCCCTAACTCTAGATCCCGTCTTCCTGTGTGAAAAATGACCTGCCAGCGGACTTTCATGGGCGAGAAAAAGAACAAGTTTACGACAGTCAAAAGGGACTATTAGCGTATACTTTCCTTCATTACCTTTAAATTTTGAGGTTTCATACTTTCTATAAATAAGACCATCAGCCTTCTCATAGAGAAATATGCTACCATCCCTAGATTTATCTTCCTCTCCAGTCTCTACTTCCTTACGAAAGGAATGTAAGGAAGCACACTCAACTTGCAACCGAGCATACTCTTCAGGGGTAACTTTAAGAGGTTCCAACTTTGGCAAGACTAAAGGATGAACACGTTTAAGTTCAGAAGATCTGGTTCCTACAACTTGAGAAATCTGATCAGGCACTATTTTACGTTAAATTTTAACATTTTAACCCCAGGGTAATTACCTACCAGAACACTACAAAATTTGATAGGTGCTCGCAGAGCATTTACCCAACCATCATAGAAGATATTTGAGATAGCAACAGACTTGAGAAAAGATATTCAATCTGCCCAAAAAATCATAGACCTTAATCTTCTTACACAAGGATACATCAACATCAGGTAATACTTCTTCAGACACAATGATACATGAGCAACCAGTGTCACGAAGGATTGTAGAGACCCAGGATCCATTAACTGTACCAAAGGTTAGTAATTCCCTTGGAGTAGCATCATCAAAATAGAACCCAACTCTGATGTCACTTTTAAATTTGCTGGATTTTTGGGACAATTTGGTTTGATATGTCTAAACTCTTTGCAATAATGACACTGAACTGTTACCTTACTATTACTGGATGTAGGTGGTACATTTCCCACTGTACTATGAGATTTTGAGTTTCTCTTAAGTTCCCTACTATTAATCTTTGGGTATGCCTTATGCGCAGAAGCCCAAGTATCAGCTAGCTCTACAGCAACATTAAAGGAAGAGGTATTACGTTCCTTGATTAACATTCGTATGTCAGATGATGATAGAGAAGAAATGAACTGATCAAAGATCATGAATTTCCTTATGGATTCATACGACTTCTCAATATTCTTAGATTCAAGCCACTGATCAAACAATCTACCAATATAAATGGAAAATTGTTGATATGTCTCCCCAACTTTGATCTTACTGGATCTAAAATCCATGCTATACTGATCTGGAGTCTTGTTAAACCCTTTAAGAAGAGCTTTCTTTAGAGCCACGTAATCACTAGTAACTTCAGGAGAAAGAGAAGTGTATATGCTTACAGCTGAACAGCATACGTGTCTGGTGATACTCCAAGAAGACAAGCCACCCGTTCAAACCTCACAAGATAGGACGCAATATGTTCTCCATCCCGGAAGACAGGCAATGAGGGACGACAAGATACACTTGCACTTGCTGGAATACAAAGACTACTATTAATTTTAGCCATTTCAAGATCATGAGCCAACTTTACTCTCTCTCTCTGTCTCAATCCTAATTTTCTCTAGTTCTCTCTCTTTAGCTCTTTCATCTCTATATGCTATTTGTTGTTTTTGAATATACCTAGCAGCATCTACACCTGTGAGTTCTAAAGACTCTGCCTGCTGCCTCAAGACTTCAAAAGTATAATCAGACATGATTGGAAAGAGTAACTCACCAAATAAAAGATTACACACAATAATACATCTATCACTAGAAAGCCACTGCTTGCACCTAGTAACAGCCATGACCAACACGCTGGACCAACAGAGCGTTTACAAAGTGTACGAGTAGACTGCTTCAAACAGGCAATAACCGCCCACAAAAATTCTCTGTAAGAATAACAAGCAAGTACTACATACATTCAATGAACAAATGCTGGCTCCGGGCCCCAAGGATGGCGAGGATTCAGTAGGACATATCTTGACTGAATAAAAGAGAATCCAGTATGTGTATCCAACCTGAACAATCCTGGC
>NW_020870529.1:585924-590924 GCF_003789085.1 Penaeus vannamei | reverse complement strand
GGAAGACGAGAAGGAGGAAGGAGAGAGAAAGAAAGGAGGAAAGGAGAGGGTAAGAGGGAAGAGAGAGAGGGGGGGGAGAGAGAGAGAAATGAAAGAAAAGTGAAAGAGAGGGAGAAAGAGAGAGGAAAAGAGAGTGATAGAGCAAAAGAGAGAGAGAAAGTGGGACAACGAGAAAGTGGAAGAGAGAGAAAATGTAATGTGATCCAAACAAAACAGCAAATTAGACAAAATATATACATTCCAGCGTCAGCGATTCATTCAAAAGCTTTAAGATTCGCTTCATTTCATATCAAGAAAAGATTAAAAGAACGTCCATAAGCATCAGAATACTACAAGGCCTAACAGAGGCAGTGTGTAGGCTGTCTCAGATTTCGCATAAAAAAGTATATATATAAAATGAATGACAGAAAAAAACGGTTAACCAGATATGCAGAAAGATATTATTAATCGGTTCAGCACGGCGATGTTCACACTAAAGAGATCTTGTGACAAATGTTTTTTACGCTGTAAATAATAGCCCTTTTGTTTACTATTCATCAAATTGCAGAGAGAGAGAGAGAGAGAGAGAGAGAGAGAGAGAGAGAGAGAGAGAGAGAGAGAGAGAGAGAGAGAGAGAGAGAGAGAGAGAGAGAGAGAGAGAGAGAGAGAGAGAGAGAGAGAGAGAGAGAAACAGACAAATAGGGCGACAGAGAGAGAAAAAATGACGCATAAATTACAACCTAGAAGAGCCAGACAGAAAGTGGAGAGGATAACAAAAAAGCCTTTAACACTCGAAAGGAAAATGGCGTCTTGGCGGGAGATAAATCCTAAGTGGAACATGGAATTAGTCAGCTGATGACAAAGTGATGACAGAGTAAGTTATTTTTGTAATGAATTGAACATAGCTTAAAACAAAACGTGTCTTGTTATTGTTATAAGAATAAATGTATTTTTTCCGATTAGACGAGTTACCCATAGTGGAGGTGAAGCGAGGGAGCGGGAGACGGCCGACGAGTGGTCGTCCTTGTACAGCCAACCACACTGTACAGCACTATCTATTTCAACAATAAATCACACTGGCTCCTCTATACCAATCAATCAGTGGAGTAGCGTGAAATATACAAAATGCTTCCGAATATACACTTCAAACTATTTTCCTCCGAGAGAAATTTCTTATTACTCAAGAAGTAAGTCCTTACGTCTTGGCATCCGCGAGGAGGGACGAGGAATCTTATCTTGTGATTCACTCAGACCCCCAAGCCAGTCTTGTTCTGTGTGTGGAAGGGGAAGGATGTCCAGACATTTCTTTTGTGTACTTGACTGGCCTCTGACTCACTGGTATTTATTCAGGGTTTATATTGTTACTTAAATTCAAATCCGTGCCTTTCATTGGCCCGAACGTGCAGAAATACGGGATGAAACATAACTCATGGCCTATTTTACAATGTCTTTGAGTGTAGGCCTACGTTTATGACGTCATTCCGCTTTTTCCATAAAGGTTATATAGGTGTTTTAATGATAGGGGATATCTGCTTGTGAATTTATGGTTTTGATTTACGATATATTGTATACTCTCCATAATAGATGTAATGGTCTGCGTATTTCTCAAACGCATTCTGTAGTAAAATTATACATTTTCAGATAAAATATGAGTAAAACAAACACTTTTGTGGATAACAAAATATATGATGATGGTAGCAATGATAATGATTATCATTATATTGACAATAATTAAGGTAATAATAATACAACTAGTACTACTACTAATGATGATAATAATAGTATGAATATTGATAATAATGACAACAATGATGATATTGTGGATGATATTGATAATGCTGATAATGATAATGAAGATGATCATAGTAATCATAATTATGAAAATGATAATCTAAATATAATAATATTGATTATAGAAATAAGAATGATAAAAACAACAATAACAATATGACAATAATGATAATGATTATGATGATAAAGCTAATGAAAATAATAATAACACTAATAATAACTACAGTATCAACAATAATGATGGAATTGATGATAATAATAACAATATAGCAATAATAATAATGATGCAATTATGATGATAATGATAGTGCAACAGTGGTAATAGTAATCAATAACAATAATGATAATAATATAAATGATAATGATAAATAATAATAATGATAAACGATATGATGATAATAATGATAATAATAATAATAATGGTAATAATGATAATAATAATAATATCAATGAGAAGATAAATAATAATAATGATGATGATAATAACAGCATCTGCAACAATATGATAATGATGACGATGATGATGAAAATGAAATGATAATAATAATGATAATAATAATAATAATAATAATAATAATAATAATAATAATAATAACATTAATAATAATAATAATAATAATAGTAATAATAATGATAATAATAATAATAATATTGATGATAATGATGATAATAATGATAACGATAATACAAATACTAATAACGATAATAATAATGAGGAGGATAAAAGTAGTACCTGTAATAATAACCAAAAATAATAATGATAATAACACTAATGAGAACAAAAGTCCTTTTCATTCTAATGTAACTGTGATTTTACTTGAAGTATCTTCTTAACAAGAGAAACGTTTGAAATTGCTTTCTGATTCATTTGATATACCCTCAATCAAGTTTGAAATAATTACGCAATTTCGTTAGCTCACTTGATCAGCTGATAAAGGTGTTGTCTTCTGGGACTTTTTGTGATTTTTGGGAAGAAAATAGTGTGACTGTATTGAGATTGATAATTCAACGTATAATTCTGTTTCAAGATTATATCATTTTCAGAATCAATGATCTTGAGTCTTCAACGTGGAATGTAGATAAATGCTCCAAATACTGTGCAAAACCCTTTTTTCACTTGATCAACAATATCACTATGTCGGATTTCTTTTAAATGAAGTCAACATGAATACCCAATTTTTGGGTGACATGAATAAACGATAATTCTAAATTCTCTGAGAGAGAGAGAGAAAGAGAGAGAGAGAGAGAGAGAGAGAGAGAGAGAGAGAGAAGAGAGGAGAGAGAGAGAGAGAGAGAGAGAGAGAGAGAGAGAGAGAGAGAGAGAGAGAGAGAGAGAGAGAGAGAGAGAGAAAGAGAGATTGAGAGAGTAAATAAGCTAAAACAAAACAAAACAAGGGAATACTACTGAAAAGGGCACGGAATGTCGGTAGGCTAAAAAGCGTTACGATATGCCTTATCAATCTTATAATCTTATCAGACCTTAAGGTGTTACTGAAGATGTTGAAGGCTTGTGACGTCAGATAACTCGTGTGTGTTTATCCACGTCCACTAAAGAATAGAATAAAGCTGAAATGACCATATAAGTAGATCTACTGCTGAATCCAACATCATAAGTCGTAGTAACTGAAAGGTTGTGAACAGTGATATTATAATGAATACTACTAGAGAGACGGAAAGAAAACTGATATGTTTGTTCGTCGTGTAAGAAACAGATGAGTTGTTGTGAATGAAATAATTTGATATATTTACTGGGGATATATACTCTCATATTACTAACATATGCGAAAAAACGGTTTCACACTATTCATGCATATTTCTGTATTATATGTTTAATATTTATAGAAAACGCCTTCAATATTTGAAGATAAACCGAAAAAAATAGTCTAGCAGAAATAAACTACAATAGACCCGATGAAATTAATCAGAATAAGGACACAATAAAAATAAGAGAGGAAAAAGAAAAAGAAATAAAGAAAAAAGGAATCAGAAACTTGGCCTGGACGACGCCATGTCTGCTGGGTGTCAGAAGGCCAAGGGAGCGCTGGCTCTGGTAAGTGTCAGGTCCTGCTGGGCTATTTTTTTTTTTCTTTTCTTTTCTTTTCCTTTTCCCTTTTCTCTTTTTTAGCGAGAGGTTACTTGTCCGTTATTGATTATTTTATCACCTATTTTTATTTTATTCACCTCATTTTCTTAACTATCTGGTGCTGATTGACTTCATGTTATGATTATTTATCTTATCTCATTATCATTATTATCATTCATTTATCATCACCATTTTTTGGGAAGAAGGGTAAGTTATGCTATTCATTGTTTTTTTCCTAGGGCTTTTCTTCAATATCATCTTGTGTTTGCAACTATTGTCTTTCTATTTAATTAGTTTTCTATTCCCTATCACTGTTTTGCTGAAGTTCGTTTAGCATCATCGAGGGGGGGGGGGGGGGTGATATAGGGGATCTTGCCCCCTGATATTAATTTTTTGATGTGGTTTCAGTTATCAAATCAAATTTCAGTTTCAAATTACCTTTTTTTCTGTATCGTCCCTTTAATATACCATTTAGTACTAATTTCAGCTATTTATTATTTTGCTTCTGTCACAAATCTCCTTTATGTCTGTCAGATAGATCTTCCTAATCAGCTGCTTTCATTAATAATCTTACATAATCAGCTGTTATCATTTTTCTTCTTTCATTGGTCCTTTGCCCTGTCATTTCATTAAGTGATTAATTTCACGTCATCAGGCATCGTGATTTATTAACTTTTGATTTTATTCCTAATTTTTCTCATTGACGTATGATAATTTTGATGCCAATTAGATTTTATGTATTATTTTTCTTTCTCTACCATTATGTATCTTTACTCTTTTTATAGTTTAGTTCGTTATTAATTTTCTCTCTCTTTCTCTCTTCTCTCCCTCTCTCTCTCTCTCTCTCTCTCTCTCTCTCTCTCTCTCTCTCTCTCTCTCTCTCTCTCTCTCTCTCTATCTATCTATCTATCTATCTATCTCTATCTATCTATCTATCTCTATCTCTCTCTCTTTCTCTCTATCTACATATCAATCTATCTATCTGTCTCTTTCTCTGTGTAGATAAAATTGTGTGTAATTCAATTAACATGTTTCGCACAATTCTAAGCAGTATTCACAGCGCTGTTCCCGCCATGCCCTTTGCAACTACCGCAGGCGATGCTGGTCCTGAGCGCGTGCGGCGTCCTCCCAGCCGGCGGCCAGGACA